>JAHUTJ010059791.1:0-13006 GCA_036250325.1 Characodon lateralis
CTTCGGTACACTTTGCTCTCAGTGAGAAGGTTTTTTTTGTATATATATATATATAGATATATATATATCTCTATATATATATATATATCTATATCTATATATATATATAGATAGATATATACACAAATACACACACCAGCTGCAATTGTAAATAAGACTGCTAGGGTTAGAAACTCAGATTTTTCATTATTAAAAGTAAAGAAAAAGGTGCAGTAGCTTTAAGTCAGCTGGCCATCAGTGCCCAGCAACACATGCAAAGAGTTAGTATGCACTCCAGAGGAAGGACTTTAGACCATAGGAACATCAATGTTTAAAAACATTAATTTTTAAAACCATAGTTTATAATAGGTAATGCCAGCCAGAAGACAAAGGTACTTTGACCAAGACTTAGCATTCTCCATCAAGACTTTTTTATAAGTAGTATTACCTGAGTATTTGCTGTAACAGTAGTACTACATGACATTCACCTTTTCAGTTTGTTGTGTTATGTCGTATAATACAAAAATAAGAAATGATGTTCATAGCTCTTGAAGCTTGCAAGTTGGAAAGAATAAACAAAAGATCCTGTAAAGTCCAAAATCCAAGTGGGAAAGTCAGAAATTACCAGCAACCCTCAACTCAAAATCCAATATGGCTACGTTTCATATAAACCTTAGTAATAGCTACAGGAAGAGTTTATTTGCACTTCTGCAGACCCAGTACCATAAAGCATTAGCATTGCTAGCAGTAGTTAGCCTGGTCACTGAAGAAATCAGTTAGCCAATCAGGAACATGGTTACGTTGAATTCATCATCATCTCCATCATCTCCAGTTCGATGTTCTGACTTTATATGAAGCAATAGTGAATGTGCTTGAACAACTGCCTGTTGGTGCTTATTAGCTCTGTATCGGAGTTCATTTGTTTTTATTTACTTTAACTGGTACGGACATTTCTTCTAAGTGCCACTAAAGGCAGCTCCGGTACCATCAGTGGTACTTGTAGCAGAGTTTAAGAACCAAAGATCTAACAGGAGCAAATTCTGCATATTTTTTATTATTTCAGACCAAATAGTTTTAGTTAATGTTTCCAAACATACATTTACCAGAACTCTAAGTAATGGCTGAATTCACCTATAATGTTTACTTAGATTAGAAGTAGACTCCATATTTACCTTAAGGCAGAATGTTATGCATTGCTGTTTTTATTGATAAAACCTTATATTGTAAATTACCAAACATGGTTTCTTGGCTGAATAAGGGATTATTACAAGTTAAGAAAATTATTCTAACCACTGAAATATAAAGATCATCCTGGTTTAATGGAAATATCTAAAAATCAAATTTCAATAATTGAAATAATTTAATTTGAGTCATTTTTTCATGTTTAAATGCAGGTTAAAAGGACATACATTACCACAGAATTTAGGCTTTGAAAAAGCAGCATCAGTCTTAATTTCTAACCTACAGAAATCATCCTGGTATGGGTTGAAAGCTCTTTTAATAATCTTTTAATTTACACTTTTGTTAATAAACCTTGTAGAAGCTGCTAAGCCTCACCTGCAAATGTTTGAAATCGTATCTAAAGGAGCATTTAGAAACCAGATTTGAGTGAATGACTGAATGTGCCAACTTACAACAGAACTAAAGACTCAGAATCCAGTAGATTACAAATAAAGTGACATTCATTTGCTGCAAAGCGATTGTATTCTGTCAGTTTGGAGCACACACAATTTACCAGATATTCATTAGTGGGGGAAAAACATTTCCTAATTTCATAATTTGACTGGAATATTTAGTTTAAAAAAAAATTCAGCCAGAACTTTTCTTTTGGAGGACATACATTTCTCATCTGGGCAACTGTGCTTTAGTGGGTGGCGCAGTCGTCTTGCAAACAGAAGGTTGTAGGTTCGATTCCAATGTGCTCCTGTCACATGTGCTCCTGGGCAAAGCGGCATTACAAATGGGTAAATGTGGCTCCAGTGTAAAACGCTTTGAGTGGTAAGTATGACTAAAAAAAGAGCTTACATCAATTCATACTACAGGAAGATTACATTTATACCCTTAGATGTTATACTAATCTCAATTTAAAAAACAAAATTTACAAATACGATCTCACAACTAAAGTCAGATTTAATGCCTCTTGCGCAAACATCTCCTGTTTAAATCCTGCTCCTCATACTCAAAATTACTCTTCTTCTGGGTGGATGACAAAGTCACAGTGGTATTCTTCATTCCGAGGGAGTGCAATGAAAATTGACAAGCAGAGGAAACACACCTGAGAGCACAGGTTTCATCCCATAGGAGGTCAAAGTGCAAGATGAGTGAAAAAGGAACAGAAACATATATTTGTGCATTAAATCTGAGCACAGAAAGATACTTTTGAAGAGAATCAGTAAAATATTGAGAATGAAAATGTATAATATTGGAAATGTATGTTCTTATTCTTCTCCCATGTGTCTTCCGCACCTGAAGTGTTTAATTTGTGTAAACAACTGTCTGCTTTAACTTGCACCCTGTAGAGTGAAAACAGAGTGATTGCTGCAACTCTATTGACTGAATGCACACACAATTTACCAGAGACATTCATTTGCAGGAAAGCAAACATTTCCACTCACTTGTCAATGGGAAACCAGTGCAGTAAAAGCTACCTTCTTTCTCCGGCTTTATTCTACTGACTTGACTGATGGGCTGTTAGCTGAAATGGGATACTCATTCAGCTTTGTGCGGTCTCCACCTCCTGGGTTCACTATTTAAATGCAAATGCAACGGGCACCTATCTATGAGGACTTCTCTGGAGGAGCAGCTTCATCCGATTAGAAATGTAGGTGAAGCCTGAACATCGCCTAGCGACTTATAATGCTGCAGCAGGGCAAAGTTATGGAAGAAACTGTAAGGTGTACTTAATAAAATGTACACTAGGCTTTTAAACAGTGATGGAACGACGCAAAAATGTATTTTGTTCGGTTTGTAAGCTTATTTCAGCTGAGCTGTGAGTAAAGAAAAGTATCAGGAAGAGGTGGGGGCAAAGCAACAACTTACCTCGCTTTTTCAGTTTTCGTTGAGGACTTCTTTAAAAAATTCCTTAATAGTCCATTACCTCGAGTCAGGGAGCGGTGGCAGAGTCGGAAAACCCAGCGGGGTAAAGCTGAAGCTACAAGGGAGCTGCAATACCCGGCTGCTCACGGTCCAAACTCCAAAACGAGGCTGACTGTTTTCTCAACCGCCGCTCACTCAGGCTCTGCTCAGCCCCGCAGCTCGTCACAGCGGCGTCACGTGGGCCAGCGGCGACCAATGGGAGGCGGCGTTGTCTTGGCAACAGGAGACTGCGCATTAATGGTGATTAACTTGAGCAGTTTGTGTCACCTTTTACAGAAAGTTGGTGGGTTTTCTGTCAAAAGTCTTTGTTTTATTGAAGCCGTACGTAAAAAGCCAAAACTGGTGTCATATCTGTGATACATGAGATACTTAGATTATGACTTTAAGAATGTTTGAAGGTTGAAATTAGTTCTGTTTTTTGAGGAATTTTTAACTCGAAATTTTAATTTGAAAATGGAAATTATGACTTTGGAGGTGTAGTTTAAGGTTTTCAGATAAAACTAGCAGCATTTTAATACAAAATTCTCAAAAGCCTATGCATAAAGGATGTCCTAATATAAATTATCTGAAACATTTCAGGTAATCTTAAATTATTTAATTAAGGTGTTAAAGAAATATTTAAGATAGTTTACAATCAAACGAGGTTAAACAGGGTGGAATACTGTCACCGGCTTTAAATTTGTATGGTGGATAATGGTACTGTCGTTTGGCTGTTATTGATGTTTGTTAAAGCATTAAGATGTTACAGAGTTTAGTATGACTTTGTGTTTGTCTCCAACTCTGTGAAAAGTGTCATGGTTGGTAAACAGGATCATAAATGACATCATGCTGTAAACATGCAATCATTATATTACTGTTGATTATTGTCATGATAATTTGCCTTGCAATTAACCCTCATTTTCCCCACAGCTCCGTTTTTTTGGCATCACAAGGTCCCCACCACTCTCAATGACCTTTAGCATCTTGTTGCACTGACTGCACTGTTCAATGGTTAGGATTAATTGGAATGTATGTACCTGACTTTTGTGAAGTGCCTTGAGACAACATGTGTTGTGAATTGGCGCTATATAAATAAACTGAATTGAATTGAATTGTTCACTAAAATCTTTATGAGGTGGGGACCTCAAGGTCAGGGACAGTCAATCCATCTGGTCAAAGATATTTTTGGCTTGTACATCATTAATGCATAACACTTGAATTCTGATAGCAAATTATATAATGCATCCCATTGTCCTACGTGACTGTGTTATTGCACAAATTAATAATGCAATGATGATTACGTTTGGATATATTGTGCAGCTCTAGTTCATATGATGTCTGTGATAATAATGACAGTCAGTGTTAGCTTTCCAGGCGATATGTCTAAGCAAATTTGTTGGCATGCAAATTCTATATATGCACATTGATGTTAGGAGCCTCTCCTTCTAAAGTTTACTGTATATCTTTCTATCCAGTCCTGTGTGTTATTATTTACTGGGGAATTTTATGTGCACATTAAGATGGTTATTGATTACGCAATAATAACTTGCTTTGCCATTTGAAAACCATCCCTTAGCTAGAAAGTTATACAGTACAGGATAATTTACTAGATTTGCGCCCTTTCATGCTAACATTATTAAACATTTTTCAAACATAAGTTTAGTATGTATTATGAATGTCTTAATAAAAGGTAGATCTTTAGTATGGACTCCAGTTACAGTCAGTCTAAGGTTGCCATTTCAATCATTTGCATGAAAAAGTTAACTTACTTGCAGCTTTTATGTTCTGCTGCACTATCTGTGAAATGAGTTTACTTATTTCAGAGTATTGCAAGATGCTGCTGTTGCAAATGATGAAGATGAGAGGGCTCATTGATGATGACCACCACGCAGTCAGTGTTGGCCTGTACAGGTGTTCCTATGCAAGCACATTGAGAGGCAGCATGCCTCGGCTAAGATGATTAGTGGAAGTCAAAGCCATGCTGAGCTTATTCTGTCGCTGTTCCAAGGAGCGTTTTCTTAATGGCCTTAGGAGGTACACTGAGAACCCTTCCCTCAGCAAAACCCTGGTCACAGGTACAGTTAATCCAATGCAGGCAAAAAGCATAGTATTACAGTCCCAGTGAATTTTACAGATATGTGGGTCTATGTAAGTTGAAGCACTTCTCCTTGAAAGGGTTGCCAGATTCTATGTTGATAGTTTAACAAAAAAAAACATTTAGGAAGTACAAATAACTGCACATTAATTATGCATAATATAGCAACCAAATATTGTAAAATTAGTTGTAGAAGTTAGTTTGCATTCAGTTTCTGAATGTATAAAATTCAGAAAAGGTTTATAGTGAGCTCCTGCAAATCCAACTATGCACAGAATGGCCCAGTCAAAGTGCAGACCTAAATCTTATTGAGAATCTTTGGTGAGACCTAAACATTGATGTGATTGATCACAAACACTTGCTACACTTTTTAGGGTTTTTTGGAAGTATTTGAATAGAACATGTATGAACTTTTCATTTAACAAATATGCACTGCTTTGTGTTGCATAATGTGCAATCAATACATTGACATCTGTGGTTGCAACGTGTCAAAATGTGAACAGGTTAAAGAGGTGTAAATACTCTAGTTTAATTTTGGTGCAAATTCAAGACAATATTTAGAAAAATTACACATAATATTGTTTTGAATGGATTCAATATGTCTGAGTAGACCACATTTGTGTCAGTATTTTAAAGTATAATGATTCAATTCTCTTTCAGGGAGTTTTATCAAGTTGAGAATCTATTCATTCCTAACAGAGGTGAGAGCTCATCAGTGAGTTTGACCCTGAGGGAAAGGCCCTGAGTGCTGCAACCTCTGACTAATAGGTTTGCATAACATTGATTTGATTGGCTGTCAAGTTAAGAGTAAACCCCAACTCTACACTCCGACACACACACACACACACACACACACACACACACACACACACACACACACACTTAGTTGTGAGGCCTGGTGTGTCACAGCTCAGTCTTTAAACTGGAGAGCCCATGGCTCTGCACGGGCTCTGTCATTAGGTAACAGCAGATTTAGAGGTGAAGCTGGGTGGTAGGTAAAGACTGGAGAACTCACTGAACTGGAAGGTTTAGAACCAACGGTCTCTTCTCAATGATAATCTGTTACTTAATCAGACAAAGTCAACCTATGCTGGAGAGAACAGAGTTTTGAGGTGAGCTACGTCCTCTTAAGCAGTCCTCTCCATGTGTGAGCATTGTTATCTTATTGAGGGAAAAGCCCTTCCTTGTTATGATCCTTGGGTGTTTGGGTTTTGGTTTTAATTTGTATTTGTGTTTTGACCACTTCTGATTTCGTTATTAAGTTTTTGCAGTATACAGTTCATTTCTCTGTGTTCATTTTTGCTAGAAATGTGTTGCCGAATTTGTTAATTCCTTTGTGTTGAGTTTTGTAGTTTATTCTTGTGTTGTGTTCTTTTTGCATTTGGATTTATTTCTCTTGGATTATTGTCAGTCTTTTCCTTCTTGGTTTGTAGTTTCTTTGTGTCTAGTTTAGCTTACTTTGTGTTAATTATTTACCTTTCCTCAGTCTGCCGGTTTGCTTTCCTCCATAGCTGTTCCTAATTCCCTGATTAATTCACCTGCATTCTGTGTCATTCTCCACTCTTCCCTCAGTATTTAAACTCCTGTTTTTTCATTATTCGTTGCTGGATTCTCCTGTTACTCTGTCCATTACATTGCCTGTACTCCATGACCTGTTCTTTCTGTGATTCCCCCTGAAAGTTCCTCTTTTGTTCATTATTAAAGAACTCTATTTGCCACAGTCAGTCTCTGCACTTGGATCCTTTACAAACCCCAACATGACATTTGTGGCGAACATCGCACATTAGCCACAGTGAAATTCATGGGCAGTGCTGTGTTTGATTTGTCTCAGAAGTTGAATGTGGAACCGCCATCACACCAAGGTGAAGCAAATTCTAGTTCTAAGTCAGAAAACCAGTGGGATTTGCCCATTTTTGTGCTGCTAACCTCTTTACGCAAAGCCAATAGTAATACATTTCTTTACCTTTGGATTTAAACACTAAAAGAACATTATCACAAATGGAGACTTAAAATTGCTTTCTGTACCATTGGTTTAATGAGATGCAAATCATAAAAAGTACAAATAAGCAGTTAAGTCTTCCAATTATCAGTGTTTTATATGCTTGGTGGCCATATTGAATTTGCTTGGTATCATTCAACTTTCCGACTGCTGAATAAAACATAAAATTAAGGTGTACCATGATGCATTGTTGGTGTTGACTGCTAGATGAGTTACAGATTTTTCTTCCAAACAGAAACTTGGCCAAAACAATTAAACTTTAAGGCCATTTTATTAGGTACACCTTGTTGGTAAAGGTTCAGTTCATATTCACATGATCACACAGTTGCTGCAGATTTGTCAATTGTACAACTATGATCTGAATCTCCTGTTCCACCACATCCTAAATGTGCCTACTGGAAGCATCTAGCACAAGATGGGTCAACTGTGGTCATAATGGTTTGGGCATGGTCAGTAACAATACTCAGGTAGGCATTTAAATACAGCTCAGTTGGTGTTCAGAAGCCTAAAGTGTGCCAAGTGAATAGCCCCCACACCATTGCATCACCACCACCAGCAGCCAGACAGGATGGAACCATGCTTTCGTGATGTTTACACTAATTCAGTTTCTACCATTTGAATGTCACAGCTGAATTTGGGAATTTTTGGACGTGGGAATGATTTTCCAGTCTATTTTTGTAATATTTTGGTGAGCCTCTTTAACTGTAGCCTCAGTTATTCAACAGTGCTCCAATCACACTGGTTGTGTTTGTAGAATACAACCAGTACTAACCTGAAGATACTGCAGCTCCTTCAGTATTGCTCTATCTGTTTCACATTCATCTTTTAATCAATTTTAGAGAAAGCTACCATTTTTGTAATGTCCAAGTGGTCCTACATTTGTTCTAATTAGGGAACAGTTCTTGAAGGAATGGCGCCCTGGGCAAGCCCCTCCTTGTGCCATCCTGGAGCCAATTAAAACACAAGCAATTATCTGAGATTCTCAGTGGGAGGGGATGCAGTCCCACAGATAGCACATACCGTAGTCTTGCTATTTTCAGCAATAAGCAGGGGAAGCATGCTGTACTGCACACCATTGAAAACAAAGGAAAACTTGTTTAGAGCCAAACTGACAGATAAGTAATATTTTATTATCTGGTGCTTGCACACATTTTTAGTAATGATTTTGAACACATAAAATTTTTTACAAAAGGTGTTATATTGCACCTTTTAATATTTAGGACACTCTTCTTATGGTAAAATATAAAAATATCAAATTAACTGATTTAATGTTGGAAGAAAAAAACAAACATACTGAAATACTTATTTACTTTAGAGAAAAGAAGAAGATAAAAAGGGACTATATTAAAAGCAAACTTCTATTTATTATTATGTATTGGCAAAGAAGAGATTCTAGTCTCTTTGAAAAAAAGAGACTGTTATCTGTTGTGTCCTGAAACCGAGGCTTAGTTAAGCAGATAATACACCACAGCATCAGTATATTCAGTGCATCCGGAAACTTGTTCCACATTTAGTTATGTTACAGCCTTGTTCCAAATTGTATTAAAATCATCTCTTTCCTCTAAGTTCTCCACACAACACCGCTTTATGGCGATGTTTGAGATTGTTGCAAATTTATTACAAATAGAAAACTAAGAAATCACATTTATGTAAGTATTCACAGCCTTTACTTTATTGATCCACCTTTGGCAGCAATTACAGCCTCAAGTCTTATTGAATATGATGCCACAAGCTTAGCCCAGATATCCTTGGGCAGTTTCACCCATTCTTCTTTGCAGTACATCTCAGGTTTCACCAGGTTGGATGGGAGACATCTGTGCACAGCCATTTTCTACATCTCTACAGAGATGTTCAATCGGATTCAAGTGTGGACTCTGGCTTGGCCATTCCAGTACATCTCAGTGGTTCTGAAGCCACTCCTTTGAGATCTTGGCTTGGGTTGTTGTCCTGCTGAAAAATGGACCGTTGCCCCAGTATGAGGTCAAAAGTGCTTTGGAGCAGGTTTTCACCCAGGATGTCTTTGTAGATTGCTGCATTGATCTTTCTCTCTATCCTGTCCGCCAGTGTCATACTGGGTTATTGTGTGTAGGATTTTGCATTGTTTTATTGTTATTTTTATTTGCTCAGAGGTTGCTTGGAAGGTTGGCTTTGTTGTGCAGTTAAGCTGAGCCAGGAAGGGCCTGTGAACTCACGTCAGCAGTCCATTACAGAGTTTATTCAAGGACTATTACAATCATTACCATTAGAATTGTTACACCTCAGGAGATGAGATGATTCATACCAAAATATGAGCAGTATTCTCATATTTCAAGTCACAGAGTGGTTCTTTGGACAGACAGCAATAAACTGGTGCTTTAATCATCTTTTAAATAAAAACTCTACAATCTGTTCCAGCTGTGGCACAACAATTCTTTCTTCATTAGATCTCCAAATGCAGTGTAATGAAACAGAGATATCATGGTTGCATGTACTAGATGAGTCAGCTCTTTGCTCAAACACCCCCTGCTGTTGCAGGCTGCAGCAGATGGAGGCTTGGGTGGAGATCTGAATTGGCTTAGTGAAGGCCTTAATGACTCCTGGCCAGTTCAAGTTTATAGCCTTTGTCACGGGGCAGCACATCTTGAGATGAGGAGCCGCTGGAGATACTTAAAGAGCTAAAATAGAAGGTGAGGACAAGTGAGGTAGAGGGAGGTGGAGATAGAGAAGAGTGGGATGAGAGGAGAAAAAATGGAGACGAGTAAAGAGGAGAAGGAAGGTGGAGGGTTTATGCAACAGTTAAAAGCAGGTAAGCCATCGATCAGCACACATGGCCTTCCTTAATGCTCTAACACATGCATGCACACTCAGGGAATCACATCAACATTGACTCTTCTATCATATTTCCACCCACTGTGCACAATGGACTCGGTATATGCAACTTCTTATAAAAGAATTGGTGCTGTGAGCCTACAGAGGCTCCTCCAACTAGAGCCTCACTGTGGGTCATTAAACACCAAGCAAGGGGTTTAAACACAATCTACAGAAATCAAATTTAATTCTGACTACTAAAAGTCTATTTTTGCTGTTCTGTGGTTTTCAGTAACCTCTTATTTAGTATACAGCATAAGCTTTATTGATCTCATTTTCAAAGACTGAACATGCACACGTTGACATTTTATCCAAAAATGCTGCCATGCATTTTTAACACCAAGACTTCATTTGCATTTATAAAGTTTCATTTCAATAAACACGCTTAACATTAAATTTAAGATAACAAACCTTTTCACGGCCTTAGTCAGCCAATTCTGATATGTGCAATATGGCTCTGTGCGTTGGGCAACATTGCCTAAGGGACGCTATGAGCACAAAAAAACTAGTTAGTCGTCAAATGTGTTTTCGTTTGCTTATTTGTATGTTCAGGTCATTATTTTTAATAATGGCAAAAACACACAAAGTAAAAACACACAAAGCATGTTCAATGTTCTTTTTTAGCATTAGGCTCACTTTAGACTGAAACAAGCATAAAGAGCAAAAGAAATTATAATTTTTGATAATACTACTCTTGTAAATATAACACACAAGTCTTTTTCAGTTTCATTAATATAAAGAAAAAGGCTAAGGTAGAGATTGTGCTGTCTCCAAGATAATGTGTTACTGCCACCTAGTGGGAAGTAAGAATTTTGCTGATTTCTCCTAATCATTTATTATCTTCTTTTTCTTACTGCACATTCACCAACACAAGTGCAGCTTGTGATTGTAATTAGAATTTGCTTTTAGTGCCTCTTCATTGTTATAATAATGGAATTTAATTCTTGTCCTTTTGATGCCTGTTTTTGACACCTAAATCCTTTAAACATATTGACTCTGTCAAAGCCAGCTGCTTTACTGCTACATTTCTCCAATGTGGTTAATTGATTCATAGCTTGAAGAAACAGAATTACTAGAAAACATTAAAAACTAACAACCTTAAAAGAAGTGTAATCAGGCATGAGTACTGTGTCTTTAAAGACAGTGAGTTAGCTGATGACCTTTGATCATTTTTTTGTTCTCCTACAACCACCCTGAAGCTTCTGTCTGTTCAGTCACTGAGTTTGATGGGATCTTTCTGTTCTTATTCCAAGGAGGAGATAGTTCACTCTGTGGCCTCCAGCCCCAGCCCAGTTAAAGATACAACTTACACATTCTCAAAATCAGGTTACATTTTATCTCAGATCTTTTAACTAATGCCTCTTTGTTCAAAACTCTGGGCTGCAGCACCAACATCTAGGCTTCTTTAAGCAATAAAGCTGCACAGATCTGAAAACACACAGCAAACGAAATAGGCATTTCTCTTTCTCTTAAACATGCAAGATTTATATTTTCAGTATTTCAGTTTTAAAAAAAAATCATAATTAGAGAGAGTATGGATTTGAGTCAGATTTAGACAGGATATAAACCTTAAAATTATTTTCGTTAATTGTTTTTTATGATTTTTTACTAAATCAGTTATATGGACTCTATTATTATTATTATTATTATTATTGTTGATTAACCCCTTAACTACTATTATCTCCATTGATTGTACTGTAAGAAACATGTCTTTGCCTACGACAATGACAAATAACTAATTGTGTTCTTCATATGTCGTGTGTTGCAAAGTATTCATACCTCTTGAATTTTTTTGCATTTTGCCACGTTACAACCACAAACTAGTTTTATTTTATTTTATTAACATTTATTTTGATAGAGAAACAAAATGAATATCCTAATTATGAAATTGAAGGAAAATTATTAATAGTTTTCAAACTTTTTTTTTCAAATAAAAATCTGATGTTCTGTGCATTTGTGCTCTGTGGCCCTAAGTCAATACTTTATAGAATCACATTTTGTTGCAATTGCAGCTGCAAATCTTGTACTGTTAGTCTCTGCTAGCTTTGCACATCTGGAGACTGAAATTTTTTGATCAGTCAGACTAGACGGAGCACGTCTGTGAACTTACATTTTAAAGTTTTGAAACAAATTCTGAATTGGATTCAATTCTGGCGTTTGACTGGGCAGCTCTAACACATAAAAGTGCTTTGATCTAAACCAGTCTACTGTAGTACTGGCTCTATATATAGGGGGTTTTGTCCACCAGTAAATTGAACATCTTCAGTACTATTAGGTTTTTACAGCCTTCAACAGATTTTTCTTCCAGCATTGCCCTGTAGCTCCATCCATGTGCTTTCCTGCCCCTGCTGAAAAGGAAGGGGGTAATGTGTTCAGGATGATGTCCAGTATTGGGTTTCTACCAGTCATAATGTTTTGATCTGACCAAAGCACCTTGTTCACTAATGTTCTCTGACAAACCACTGAGGCCTTCACAGAATGGCAGGATTTATGCTGAATATAAATTACACATAGGTGGAGTCAGTTTTTTAAATAATGTCTTCCTAAGGTAATGGGTCACACTATATTTTATTTAGACCTATCAGAGTATAGGGAGATTAATACAAATGCATGACACAATTTTTTAAATTGTCAGTCATCAGTCAGTCAGTCAAGTCATTTTCTACCGCTTATTCCATAGTGGGTCGCGGGGAAGCTGGTTCCTGTCTCCAGCGGTCTATGGGCGAGAGGTGGGGTACACCCTGGACAGGTCGCCGGTCCATCGCAGTTTTTTAAATTGTTTTATATGTAAAACAATTTCTAACCATATATCGATGCTATTCTTCCACTTCACAGATATGCACTACTTTGTGTTTGTCTATGACATAAAATCCAAATAAAGGGGTTATACAGAGGTTGGACAATGAAACTGAAACACCTGTCATTTTAGTGTGGGAGGTTTCATGGCTAAATTGGACCAGCCTGGTAGCCAGTCTTCATTGATTGCACATTGCACCAGTAAGAGCAGAGTG
>JAHUTJ010059792.1:0-13001 GCA_036250325.1 Characodon lateralis
GATTGTGTCCCACTTGTTGTTGATTCTTCACAAAAAATTTGAATTTTATATCTTTATGTTTGAAGCCTGAAATGTGGCAAGAGGTTGACCAGTTCAAGGGGGGCGAGTACTTTCGCAAGGCACTGTACTTCATCCTCAGCGTTTACGTCTTCCTCAGGGGTCCGAGCGCCAAAGAAATAATCTTTCATTAATAAACTCTTTAACCGTCATCTTGTTGTTTCTCCATTATGTGAGTCTTTCCAGGATGAAATACATTTACGTGTGCATATGTGTATTATAAATACTATGAATTGAAAAGCTTGCAAAGCCCTGACATCATTATCAGGGATTTCCCAAACTGTGTAACGAGATATTCGTCTTACTGTATGTAGATTTCAGAATCTGAAAAAGTTTTGTAGTCATGTTCAACCTATGTATTCAGATCTATTAACATGTTACCTTTGAGATTAGCCCTAACCTCCCTGTGCTCCATCTACGGTTTCCCACCCACACACATCCCTCACCATTTATCTCAGTGGTTGACGAGCCCACCTTCTACCTGCAAATGTGCCTGCTTAATTACAGCTAAACACTGACTGTGCACAGATCCATAAATTGAATTGCATAACACTATCTGCAATCGATCAAGTTGTCGCCCAGGTGAAAGCTATGATCTGCTTAAATACACACAGCGAGCTTGGAGGCCCTGGTCACCTGTACCCACAGGTAGAAGATGGATGGCTGCAAAAGGCCAGGATCGATTTGTATTTGACACAAGCAAGATATAAAGCCATACACAAGCAGCTCTGCTGCTATTCAAGATGAAGAAAAAAGATTCTGATGTCTAAGGTTGTGTGAGTGCATCCACATCCCTGCCCTATAGCTGATCTTCACACAAAAGTACTGGTACACATTTTTATCTCTGACACACTGAAGTCTGATCAAGGAATGAAATTATGTACATTGAAAATGCTGAAAACTTTTGATTCTGAGAAAAGTGAATAAGGAAGAGCATCTCTAAAAGGTATTACAAGGAACAATTCCTACAAAATATACATAAAAAGAGTATTCCTCTTACCAAGACAGACATACAGAAAGTGGACGTTGAAGACGCTGCAATTTTGCAGACGCTGATGGATGTTTCTGATAAGAAATAAGATCGGCATCTCTCAAGATAATGCAAAGTATAAATGGGAGCTGTATTTTTATTTTTATTTTACTTTTTTATTTTTCTTTACATTTTTTATAAAAATAAAAATTATTTAGTTACTTCTTAATAATTAATGTAAATCTCTCTATTGGCATTAAAGCAATCCAATGCTTCTTAGAAGTAGAAAACCTTTTGTATGTTTCCACCTGTATTTTGACCATTCATATTTGCAAATTACCTCCACCTAGAGGTTCAAAGGCCTTCTCTCCACCAGCCTACTCCTTAGCTCCCTTCATAGTTTCTCTATCAAACTCAAGTTGTAACTCTGGTTGGGCTGTTCAATTATGTTACGACACTGGCTCTTGAGGACTAGAGTTTGAGATAATCAAATGCAGTTCAAAACATCATAAAAATAGTAATAGCCCTCTAATGCAGCAACAAATTGCAAGCTATGAATCACAAACACATTGTCAATTTTGACCAGTGTTAAGCATGAATTTATTCTTACAGCCCTAAGAGGCTTAGTGACTTTTATGCATTAAAGCTGCCCCCCTTACAAAATTGAAAACAACAATTCACGCTGAAGGAGCTGAATCTTACACTACACATTTGAACTTGTCTTTGTTTGAGATTTTAGCTGATAAATTAGGTTGCATTAGGACAGTAACCTAAACATTTCAGCTTCCAACCCTCAAAGTTAGTAGAAAAATGTGTGTCCCTGATTATGAGTTGAGTATTCAAGCATTTTAACAAAGTAAATACATACAATGATTCTACAAAATGCATCAACAACAACCAATAAATGTAAGGTTAGTTTGTTATTTAGTTAAACTTCTGAAAAGGGTCTCTAGACCATACACTTGATTTATGCACTTTAGGAATCACTGCTTAAGGTTATGTACACAGAGTGTTGAGAAAATTAATTTGTCAAACTTATGGTTTGGTTTCTTGATCCAGATTAAAATAATGGTGTTTTTTGTTAATGTCGTCACCCTGGTTTGTGCTGTTCACTATATATTTTCTTTTGCTGAATCTAGAATTAGCAAATATAGATTTGTTGTGATGCCAAATCCATATTAGAGGCTCTTTTAAAAATATATATTTTTGTTGAGAGATCTGTCAGACTTCCGAAATGCTGCTGTATGTTAGGATAGATGTACGCCTAAGATTAAAAGTAGGTTCTGATTACACATGTTGTCATCAGCGGAAAGGTATATCAAGATGTTAAAATAGTTTCAGGAGATATTCTGCTTCGCTCATAAATGATAATATCCTATAAGGAAATGGATTGAGTATCTACAATTCAATTCAATTCAAATTCAATTCAAAGATAATTTATTGATCCCCGAGGGGAAATTAAAATTCCAGTACAACCCATCCAGTAGAGGAAAAAAAAAATCATATTTCACACTTTATCCTTAGCAGGATACAGTTTGAGATTGCAAAAAACCTCAGCGGGGATGGGTCAACGAGGCTTTGCTGCCTACTCACAGGTGCTGTAATATAAAATGAATACAGTCACTGTATTGGTTCTAGCATGGCTGAATTGTGGGATCGGTATAGAATTATCATTCACTTCAGGGCTTGGGATGATTGAAAGGTAGCAAGTTTTGCCCTATACAGTGAGCATTCCTATGGAGAGAATGTTACCTGTGTTACCTTCAGTGTTGGCAAAATGGCTCCCCACCATGGGGACACTTTCATTATGGGGTGTCACTGTATGGTCGCAGGGAGGTGCAAGCCAACATTACAATAATATAAGTCCCGACACAAATTTACATTTGAGAAAACACATTTCAATTTCAGAAAACAAATTTACATTTCATAAAACAAATTTACATTTGAGAAAACACATTTCAATTTCAGAAGACAAAATAACATTTCAGAAAACAAATTTACATTTCAGGAAACAAATTTATATTTAAGAAAACACTTTTACGAGTCCCGAAACATATTTACAAATGACAAAATCTTACGGAAAGGGAATGTACAAACTCTGAGGCTGACCTGGAACTGGTAACGGGAGCGCTCATTGCTCTCTTGTCATCCTGAAGTGAGAGTAATCATGGTAAACAATGCGTTTTCTTGCTATAAACACAGTAATGTAAGTGAAGTCTGATGAGTGACATCCAGATGTGTTCTGGCAACGTGAAGTGAGACTGGTGCCTGGAAACAATTTGTTTTAATAAGCATGGAAGCTTACGGAATATAAATGGACATTCACAAATAATGAACACACAAATTATCACATAAAACAGTGACAGAAACTAAAATGTCATATCTACATATTTGCGGGTGGATTTTAAATATCTAATATAAATAACAGCAACAATGACATTAATCACCACAAGTCAATACATTTAAAAAATATTGCTTTTACTAAGATCTCAGCAAGCACCACTGCCGTGATTCATGATATTTTCACCCACAACAAAACCGCGTGAAGGCTGATTTGACTGTCATTTTCGAAGTGGAGGCAGCTGGCTTGACCGCAGTAAAATGGAGGCAGCATCCTGGAGGCTTTTACAGCTGGTCTGACACCCTCTGGCATCCTTGTGGCCAGGGACTCCACAGATTCCCGGCGTGTTTTTAAATAATTAATTTTATTTTCTGTGAGTAACATCACAGTAACCATTCATGATCTATTATAAACCGACTGTTTGTGGAATGTCTCTTCGTCAACCTTTCAACATGTTAAACATACACATAATGCTGTTTATGACATAGTTTCCATCTCAATTAAATACAGCCACCTTATACTATGGGTCTAACACAATTGATGTAATGACATCATCAATTGAAAGTAATTACTGAAAATCAGTCAATAGCTAATAACTATAATGACAACCCATTTTACAATAATCAGCATTTGCTTCAGCAAAAAGGGGCTATTACTGCTTGTCTGGCACTCAGTTGCACCCTCCGGTGGCGGGAGTACCATTTCTAGTTGCTACTGCCACAAATTGAGCTTGCTGTCTCTCAGACTTTAAGGACCAACCACATGGAAAAACAAAACCAAGTAAATCTACTCATATGTGTGCCACAAAACGGGCACGATTGCTGTCCATCTTGGATCACCATGAGCACTCCCGTTATCACTTCTGGGACAGTGTCGGGGCTGCTGCAATTGATTTCCATAAGATTTCGTCATTTGTAAAAGTGTTTCGTGTTTTGTTAAAGTGTTTTCTGAAATGTAAATTTGTTTTCTGAAATTTAAATGTGTTTTCTGAAACGTAAATTTTTTTCTGAAATGTAATTTTGTTTTCTGAAATGTAAATTTCTTTTCGGAAATGTAATTTTTATTTTCTGAAATGTAAATTTGTTTTCTCAAATGTAAACTTCTCCCAAGCTTTGTAAAAGTGTTTCAGAATTTGTAATATTGGTTTGCACCTCTTGACTTTTTTGGCATCAGAACAATCTTAGATTGAAACAAGCATAACATTTGCAATTTATAAACTAATCAAAACCAAACTGAATTAGAGCAAATAAATAAGACTCTGTTAAACAGTTAAATTATTTAAAAAAGAAAACAAAGCGGTACCAAAAAGAGCATTCTTGGTTTTCTGAAAATTTTGTATATTGGAGATAGATAAAATAAATAAACAAATAAATATACTACACAGATTGTCTTGTAGCATCTCTTAGCAGGATAATTTAACTCTGTCACCTTTGCAGTTCTTTAAAGCAAATCTTGTTTGCTTAAATCTGGGTGGGAGATGACATGCTGCCTCAAGTGCAGGAGCTTTAAGTATCTGTAGGTCTTGTTCACAAGTGATGGAAGAAGTGAACGTGAGACTGACACACAGATCGTTGTGTCTTCAGCAGTATTACATACTCTGTATTGGTCCATTGTGAAGAGCTGAGCTGTAAGGCAAAGCTTTCTCTTTACTTGCAGTCTACATTCTTGTCCTTATGGTGATGAACTTTGACTAGTTACCGAAAGAATGAGATTGCTGATATAGGTGGTTGAAATTAGTTTTCTCCGCAAGGTAGCTGGGCTCTCCATTTGGAGATAGGATGAAAAGTTTAGGCAAACCGGGAGAGACTCAGAGTAGAGACACTGCTACTCTGCATCAAGTGTAGCCAGTTGGGGTAGTTTTGAGGTAAGTATGCCCCCTGGACGTGTCTCAGGGGACGTGGTCCAGGCATGTCCACCAGGGAGGAGACCCCAAGGAAGATCCAGGACTTTTGCAAAATGACTGTTTGACTTGAATAATTAATGTTTTTGTTTTGTTTTTATTTGTTTTCCTTTTGCCATTCTTTCTAGACAATGCATGACTGCAAATTCAAGCCTTCTGACAGTACCAAAAGACTTTATGTGCTCAAATGTGCTGTACTGATCCAGATTCAACTAACAAACCGGTGAGATTTGGGATTTTAATAATGTTTAAATGAGGTTGCATCAGAATGAAAAGCAGTGCATAATAGGATGAAAAGCTCGCACAGCTCAACAGCAGCTCCACAGCTTGTATTCTGACTATTACCTGGAAAAGATAGGGCAGTGAAGCATTACCATATGGGAACAGCCTAGAAAAAGACGATGTCAAGCAGAGGCAGATAAGGTAATGTGCTTCTGGCTGCTGTATCTCAGCTCTCTCCTCCAGTCTAAAGCAGCCTTCCAGTCCTTCATCTGATTGTGTTTGCATATCTGTGTCCCAGACAGACACTCGCACTGCTGATAGAACTCACTGTTTTCTCAGGATTATTTTATGGGCTTTTTATGAGATTGTAGCTACACTCTCTTCCAGCCCTTTAACACAATACCCACTCGATAGGAATAATTTCATTTGCTGAGATTTTTACACACAAATTATCTGTAGAAACGACACTTGAGCAATCACTTAATAATTTTGTTTAGGCTATCCAACTGAGAAATCATTTCTTAGATGAAAAATTAAAGAGAAACAAAACAAAAAAGCAAGACTCTGGATAGTGTCACAGCATGTGATTTCTCAAAGCTGCACGCCTAATTTGCTTCACTCAAAAAAGTTGGTGGCGATCCCTGCTCTTCCACTCATTCATAATGCCTCAAGAGGGGGTTGGTAATCACTGCAATTATACTCCTCTAATTAAGGCTTTACTTGGTAGTGCCTTAATGGACCGCACAATACTGACAAATTAATCCATGCCCAGATAATAAATCTGATTTGACAAATCACAAAATCATTAACCTTTCCACCCACTGAGTCCAGCAAAATATGTGAGATGCAGTGACTGGTGGTAGATGTTGGGATGTGGACTATTACTGAAGTCTTTCTTCGAAACAATTACCTCAAGTTCTCATTTGAACCATTTTCTTAGCACTGTTTTGTATTATTTTTATACATTTTATATATATATATATATTTGACATAAATGTTTGCATATTAGATTTGTTTACAGTGATTCTTTAAATGATGTTAACTCATAAATTATGTACCAGAATTTTCCATCGAGTCTCATGACCTACAGGGCCTTGCAAAACTATTTATGCCCTGGGATGTTTTTTATACTGTCTATCCTACAAACACAAAGTGTTGACTCTTGACTCTTTGAGACTCTCCCCTCTGGCAGGAGGCTGCGGTCCATCCGGACCAAAACCTCACGCCACAAGAACAGTTTTTTCCCATCTGCCACCAGCCTGGTTAACAAAGCCCGGAAACCACCCTGACATTCTCCCTTTCNGTCACAGACTCTTTGAGACTCTCCCCTCTGGCAGGAGGCTGCGGTCCATCCGGACCAAAACCTCACGCCACAAGAACAGTTTTTTCCCATCTGCCACCAGCCTGGTTAACAAAGCTCGGAAACCACCCTGACACTCTCCCTTTCCCCCACACCCCCCCTTTCTGCTGACAGGACACCTGTAACCTGCAACTCTATGGTTACATTAACGCTCAGCTTGGACTCCTGCTTTACCTGCACTGTTGTACTGCTCTGGCATCCTATACTGCTCTACATTTACTCTCACTCACTTAAAACTGTGCACATATATTTATATTATATTGTAGATATGTTTATACTGTTTAATTTGTATTGCACCGACTACGCCAAAACAAATTCCTTGTATGTCCAAAAACGTACTTGGCAATAAAACTTTTCTTATTCGGATTCTGAAATGTTTGATTCCTGCAAGTCAGAGAGAACTGCATAACCATCTAAACCTGCTAATCCTTGCAGGGTCACAGGGGCGCAATACCTCTCTCCAGTGGTCTTGGGCGAGGTACACCCTGGACAGGTCGCCGGTCCATCACAGAGCAAACACACAACCATGCTCTCACACTGATATGTAAAGCCAATTTAAAGAGACCAGTTAACCCAACCGTCTTCATTTAAGAGTGTGGGAGGGAGCTGGAGTACCTGGAGAGACCCCACGCATGCAGGAGGAGAACATGCAGACCCCATGCTTCCCAGGTTCACAGGCAGAGATCCACAGTTTCATTTACACCAGTGCATTCATCTTTAAGAGCTACCTTGTTTAAAATAAATTTCCCATTTAGATGTTAATGTTTTTAAGAACTTCCATTACCAAATTTCATCTTGAAGGAGAGGCAAAAGCAGTGTGAAATATTTTTTAGGAATTGATTTAGATCTTTTTATTTTTGTGCATTAAGGGACCAAAGTAAAGGAATTGAAAAGCTCCAGATAACTGATATTAAAATATTGTATAGAAGCAAATCTGACCATCCCATCCAGATGTTTTCTGAGGTTTCTACCAGTTTTTGTGACGTTTTAAATTTCTGAGCCCTGCAGTATTGAATGTAAACTTTGTGCCGCTCTGAAGAAGCTGCTGTGGTTTCCTCCATTAATGAGCTGAAGCTTTGCTCCTGTTTGTTCACCACTGCTGCCTGCAGGACTGAAGCTATTGATCCATATAGATTCATTCAGCATCCGAACCTCAAGGCAGCACTTACACAAGCCATGTATGTGGCTACAGCACTGTCTTTGAAATCAGCACAACTAACTTCTTAATCACTGAGCCGTGGACACAATTAGAGATCATTTTCTACATCGATCCATCTTGCTGCACAAACCTGAAGATCTGACTGATTGGGCTGCAAAAGAAATGGAGGTGACACCTGAGGATGAACAGAAGGAAGGGCTCTCAGTGCAAACACTTCCTGTCTGTTAGAGAGATGGTAACTGGGGGTCCAGGCTTCTTCCTGGTTTCTAAATGTTCTCTCAATCCTTTATTTTGTTGTACATTTCTTTAATTAAAAAAGGCTGTGCTGTTACTAAAAGCAAAAAGTTCACATTGAAGAGAAATGTTAGACCATTTAGGACCTAACAGTTTCAAGTTCTTTGAGGGTTTTATGATTACTTTGTTTGCTTTTGCACTGAACAGAGAAACACTGGAGGTGAAGCAACAAAACACTGGAGACACATGTTAAAGACACTGGAAGAAAAGGCGCTAACCCTTTTTTAAATCGGGAAATATGACTTATTGACTCATCTTCCGAAATAAAAATTAATTTATCTGTAATTCAGATTAACAAATGCCAGAGTTGTCAGCACAAGAACGGGATAAACAGGGAACACTGGGTTGGTGTGGGTAAGGTCTCAAGCACCTGGCTGAATAACTCTGATTCAGACTTTCCCGCAATGAGTGAGAGGATCTCCGCTATGTTGCACTGAGATGGAAACGTTCCAGCTGTTCACCTGGAAGGATGGCCATTTGGTGATTTGGTGGTCTTTCTGGGATACTTCATGAACACAACACCCACTAATGTCATTGACCCGGTTCCAGTCTCAGTTGGGTTTGCCAACAATCTCTAAGGGTTCAACCAAAGTGTTTTCTGTCTTTAAGGGTCTTGCAGGTTTTCCATCTCTTAGGCAACTTAAGCATTTCTGCTTCTGTCTTCAGAAATTGTTTTGTTTTCTAAGGGGGACCAAGAGGACTAATCTCTGCCAGCCCCAGCAGCCCCATTCCATTGAGACGGTCAGATGAGAGATTCGAAGAAAGATGTTTCTTCTCATTGTCCAAAAACCTTTTAGTCTCTCCCATATTGATGGCACCGTATTTTCTCCCCAAGCCCTCAGCAGTCATATATCTCAACCAGGTTCTGCTGACTCATTTTACTCCACTCAGGAGGACCAGTGTGTCCATGTCCAGAGCCTTGGCTGGATGCATTCCCTCTAGATCCAAGGCCAGTTGCTGCGGCTGTTCTGATTGGCAACCTCTCCTCTTTCTACTGCTTCTGTCCTTGAGGTTGTTGAAGGTGACCAGGTGTTGTTGTCTCCTGTCACTAAAAGGTTCTAGGAGGAAAACCAATCCAGTACAGTAACAGAGAATCCAGCCTACTTCTTTAACCTATCAGTCTATTATGATCAGCTGTGTCAAGTACAGCCTGGAAATCCAGTAAAACTATGAAGACCTTTTAGATGCATAATTCCTTCAACCAGTCTGAAGAGCAATAAAAGTCCAACATACAAACTGGTTTTATGTTTAAAACATCAACTTTAGTGATCAAACTGTACTTAATATATAGAGCACACTAAAATGAATCATTGCAACATTAAAATCAGATTTGCTGGAGCATTTCTACAGATTAGAATACTTATTATATATTTAGGGAAAATAGACAAAGCCTCATAGGAGAACATCAGTTGGAATGAAAACCTTCAGTCTTATCCAGCATTTCTGATTGATTTCTGATCATTTATTGTCTTTTTGGTGCAAGCATGTAATCAGCAGGTGCTGAATGTGAACGCAGCTCCGAGGAGTCCAGCTGCACTGGTGTCCTGATCCTGAGGATGGAAGGAAAATGTTCACCTTCTCATGCAAGAACAGTGGCATCCAGAGCCTGCAGGCAAGAAGAAGGGATAAAGAGGCGCTTGGCTGATGGAGGAATATATGATGAGGAGGGTTTGGCTCCGTTCCAATCACAGGGAGAAATCATCGGGAGGAGCGATGAATTCATGAGTTTGATGCTGATGGTTTACAGCACAATCTGCCCCCCACTCAGCAGGAAGTCTCTTTTCATGTCCCTTCATCTCCATCTGTCTCCGCCTCATCCCTACCTCCTCCACCGGCTTCTAATTGGCAGGAAGTTCGAAAAGTTAATTTCACCATCTGTGAGGTGGAAAGCAAGAAGATGAAGAAGAAGAGAAGTGAATTTGGTGCTTTAACAGATGATCGACTGTGTTTCTCAGCAGGTTTACGAACACTGGATGGTCAGACTGGATGAGAGATTCCCAAGTTGCTTTTTAGGAAGACTGACTGACACATGAATCTAAAGACCATATTAGACTTTTAGGTATGATCTGTGTTTCTCACTTTAGTGATGTATATAATCTGTCTTATATTGTCATACTCTGAGACATTAATCCTCAAGAATTCACCTCCGTGTTAAATCTGATGCTATTCTGCATTAAAGACCAAATTTTATATTATTTGTGAAAAAGACCAGAATTAGATTCAACCGGATGAGAACTTCATAAAAAATGAAGTGAATTAAATAAAATAATAATAAGATTAGATTATCAATAGAGGAGAAGGTAATGAATGAATAAAGTTTGTTTTGCATCCAATATTAACAGCTTATGCTCAGAAAAACTATTTAATCCATCCAATTTATTGCAACACACAGAACATACTACCATGCGCACACACTAAGATTTGTATAATTTAGTTTAGCACCAATTCAAATCAAATGACATCTCGTAGCACCTTATAAAATGAACAGACCCAGTTTATATGCAGAAATATATAATCAGATCATTCAAATCATGATGACAAATTCAGTTCCATACGTTCCAAAGCAGTCTTGTTATAATACAATACAGTCAAATTCAGTTAATAATTAATGAGTGGAGAGTTGAGCCTACGCATGATTCTGAATTAATAATTAGCCAAACGTATGTTCTGGGACTGATTTGGGGCTGGTTCTGGGGCTTTGTTGGGATCAAGAATCAGGACTAATGGTCGTTTTGCTGTGCGGTCCAAACTGTTTCAGTTCATTCTTTATCAGATAGAAGATAAAAACACAGTCAAAGTTCTGCACATAACAGCAGGTTAACACTAGGACTCCCAGAATTCTAACACTACTAGAACTCCCAAGCCCGTCAATTTGACGGCGAGCATTCTGGATGCCAGGGCGGTGATGACGTCATCGCATTACGTGTGGTCAGAATGCTACAGGTTTTCTTGCACGCTATAAAATTATGGTTTTGACAAGAATTAGTAATAGTATTTGATCAAATCTTATTAAGTTTTATTATTATTTATAAATCGTACTGAAAAATAATACAGAGTAGTGGGTACATTTAAAAAAAAAAGCTTTACTAATCTGACCAAAAGCTGGACAGCTCCATGTTACGCCCCCCTTTCACTTCGCGGATATAAACATATAAACTAGTGCTAAAAATGCCTTCAGCTCATCCACACTCATGTCTCAGGAGGAATCATCTCCTAAAACTCTGCAGGCCTCAGCCACCCTGCAGCCCTGAAGAGCCGGAGGACCGTCAAATTGACGGTCCTCTGGGTTTTAGTGTTAAAAGATGCATGCAGAGTACACAGAACTCCATAAGCAAGACGTTGGAATGATCTACAGCAGCATCTGGGTTGAGTATAGGCTGAAGGTCAATGTGGGGGAAACCACCAAGAGTGGATGAGAACCTGCAGGACTTCCATATCCAGACTGAGAAACAGGTGATGCTGAGCCAACCAGGCCCTGGGATGGTGAACAAAGGAAACAGGATATAGGAGACAAAATACCAAAGGCTAAGAGAGGAGATAGAGAAGCCACAGAAAGATAAGACCCCTGTGGTCATCAGAACTCAGACTTGTCACAAATCTGACAAAAACCTTCCAAGAACAACTTCTTACATCTTCATCTGGAAGATGATGCTTTTAAGAACATCTCGGAAATTGCACAGAACATTCAAGGCTCCAGGCCTTTGGCTTTGACTATAGCAACAAGATCTTGTAGAGTTGATGGGAGAGTCAGAGCGCTGCTCCCAATTTCTTTTTCAGCTCATTCCAAAGATAGTGCCCCTCCCGGGGATGCCATTATTCTGCTGGGGGACTTCAAAGCCCACATGGGAAATGACAGTGACACATGAAGAGGCGTGATCGGGAGGAATGGCCTCCCCGATCTGAATCCGAGTGGTGTTTTGTTATTGGACTTCTGTGCTAGTCACGGATTGTCCATAATGAACATCATGTTCAAACATAAGGGTGTCCATCAGTGCATTTGGCACCAGGACACCCTAGGAGGTCAATGATTGACTTTGTTGTCGTATCATCTGACCTTCGGCCGCATGTTTTGGACACTCAAGCGAAGAGAGGGGCTGAGCTGTCCACTGATCACCACCTGGTGGTGAGTTGGATCCGCTGGAGGAGGAGAAAGCCGGACAGACTTGGCAGGCCCAAGCGCACAGTGAGGGTTCTGCTGGGAACGTCTGGTGGAGCCCTTGGCCAGGGATGTATTCAACTCTCACCTCTGGGAGAGCTTTGACCAGATTCCGAGGGATGTTGGAGACATAGAGTCAGAGTGGACCATGTTCTCCGCATCTATTGTCAATGCTACCGCCTGTAGCTGCGGCTGTAAGGTCTGCGGTGCTTGTCGCAGCGGCAATCCCGGTGGTGGACACCAGCAGTAAGGGACGCTGTCAAGCTGAAGAAGGAGTCCTATCGGCTGTGATTGGCTTGTGGGACTCCTGAGGTGGCTGACGGGTACCGTGAGGCCAAGTGTGCCGCGGCCCAGGCGGTGTCAGAGGCAAAAACTCGGGCCTGGGATGAGTTCGGTGAGGCCATGGAGAAGGACCACCGGTTGGCCTCGAAGCGATTCTGGCAAACCGTCCGGCGCCTCAGAAGGGGAAGCAGTGCTTTGCCAACACTGTCTACAGTGGGGTTGGGGAGCTGCTGACCTCGACTGGGGACATTATTGGGCGG
>JAHUTJ010059793.1:0-12996 GCA_036250325.1 Characodon lateralis
AGTATCAAATGAGCTAACTTATCACCTTTTTGAAGATGCTCTTCTAACCCTAAAATAATATTTTAACCCGCTATATCTGTCAACGTCAAGCAAGCGTGTCACATGAGCAGCGGTCAATAAGCGTTCTTCGTTGCAGAAAATAGGAAAAGATTTATGCAAATGTGTGTGTGTGTTTGTACGTTACCCCCCTCAGTTTCTTAATCGCTCCAGAGTCAGACTGTCAGGCACACAGTCCTCTATCAGTCCAAAAAAAAAAAAACAGGCCCTTCCCAGGTCTGTTGGTGGGACATTCAATTCTTCTTTGTCCACTTTAACTTCTCCAGGAGAGAGAAAGAACTTTGCTCCGGCCTGTTTTTCTTCTGCCCGCATAAGATGTGCTTTCAATATAAATCCAGTGTATCGCTCTTCTGGCTCTGGCAAACAACATGGATCGTTGTCCATCTCAGTGGGTTTGGGGCCAGACTTCTTCTGAGTTTCGTTCTGGTGGAAACTCACACTGTCATTTGGAGCAGGCAGGCAGACCTTCTCTCTTTCAGGCCATGATGAAGAAGTGTCTCTGGTCGAGTAGCCATGGGAAGGGCAGGTTTCTAAAGTCCAGACTCAAAAACGCAGACGTTGCACTCAAATCCCATATATATGTGTGTGTGTGTGTGTTCCTGTCTTGGCATCACAGTGAGAACCATTTTCCCGATTTCACCATCAAATTGAGGACCGTTTGTACCAAACTGAGGACATTTTGCTGGTCCTCATGACCTATTTTGCTAACGGTTAGGTTTAGGACTAAGGTATGAATTGACTTTAGGTTAAGGTTAGGGTTAGGCATGCACTGGTAATGGTTAGGTTTAGGGTTATTGTCAGGGTTAGGGCATAGAAAGGGTTGAAAATGACTGAAAATCAATGGAAGTCAATGGGAGTCAACACATGGTCCTCACTACATATAGCAAAACGAGTGTGTGTGTGTGTGTGTGTGTGTGTGTGTGTACGTGTGTTTGTGCGTGGGTGCGATACCCTGATCCTTTCCATGTCTGAAAACTTTTCTCTCTCCCATAACAGATGAAACCCTGATCTTGTTTTGGTATGACACTTATAATTAGGATTTATTTCATCTCAGTCACAATAAAAACAGCATGTTTGTGGTTTAATATTCTTCTCAGTTAGGAATGTGAGTTGTATAGATTAATATTTTTTGATTTCAGTGCTTTCTGCCAAGCTTTCCTGTCTGATTTTTGTTAATCTTTATAAGAGGTAAAATGAGTAATCATTAATTAAATAGCCCAGTTTCCATGTGGTAAATAAGAACCTTGTACTTGGGTTTACATGATGCTTCTGTCCAACAGCTCTGGTTGCGGGGCAAGACTTGACTGTTTTGAATTTCTATCAGAATATCTTTATGGATTTAAAGAGATTGTTTATGTTGCAAAGCATCTAATGGAAGACACTGAAAATAATGTTTAAAATAAAGCAAAACAGGTTTTTTCCCACAGAGAAACTGGGTGAAGTCTGACTCTCTGCGCCTGAGCTTTTGCAACCTACACACCGCAGACATCTGTCATACATCAGCAGCTTTTAAGCAGACAAAGTCCTGATGACATAACCAGAAACACTAGTGGCATTTCTTAAGCATGTAGAAAAGGTTATAATCCGTATTTGACACTTTATTTTTAGTGGTATTCATGCACTGACCTTAGTGTTTGTGACGTTACAGCCCAGCTGGAGTTCGTCCAGATCTTGGTGATCGTGGTGTTCATGATGGTCATGGTGGTGGTCATCACATGTCTGCTTAACCACTACCGCCTATCAGCGCGTTCCATTCTCTCCAGGCACTCCCCTGCCCGCAGGAGGCACCTGCCGCTGGCCAACGTAAGTCAAAACGTCCACCTGAAATTCAGGTGGAGAAAGGCATAGATTAGCATAATTGCTTTTGTTTAAAACAGAAAAGCAACTGTTATCAACCCGAGAGTAACATAAACATATGTATTATTGGTGTAGTAGTTATCTATGAAATTTGTTTATTGTTATTTTTATTTGGATGCATGAACTTCAGCTAAAATTTCAAATAAAGACACACCTGATTTTGGATTACCGCTGAGAGCATTACAGGCTGATATTAGCTGGTCACCCTTAATTGCTCAAAGCTTGCTAAGTGTAGTTTCAGAAAATTGCCACCTTAATAAGATGGCCATCTGTTTCACCATAGGAAATATTACCAAAGAACCAAATTTGTCTTTTTTGGGAAGGGAAGGGAAACTGTAGCGGCTTTCTTTTTGTCCGCTGACTGGCAGTGTGCAGCCACATGTTTGGGAGGGGGAGGGCTGCTCTTCCCTATGCTGCATACAGCCAGAGTAAACTCTGGTCACTCCGACACCTTCTCTGGGAAGGTGGACTCGAAATTGTAAGTTTTGAAACCTCTATATACATCGATACCAAAACCCAGCCAATGCCAAGTTCTAAATATGGATCAGGGACATCCAGATGTAAATTTAACACTCTGCCATGTAATTTGTGGATCACATGTTCTGATATTTCTGTAAAGTGAAAGTAGCATAGCACATTTAGCAGAAAAATTTGGAAATTTCGAAAAAGATTCTGGAAAGACTATAGGTAAAACTATACTTTTAATGTTGTCATCCTGTGTTCCCAAAATATTGTCGTAACTTCCTGTCGTAAAAAGTTGAGAAAATGAGTGGTTGTCTGAGTGGACTAGTCACTGAGAAGACAGGTCCTAATGAAAGACAGAATGAGAAGAAAGGCTGAGTTTCAGGCGCGCTGACAGACAGCATGCGATCCCAGTGATTAAACCTTGCTGCAGGCTAATGCTAGCACACTGACTCATTTCTCTGTTAAGGGCCTCGGTGTCTTGCAGCGTCTATTCTGAGGTACACATGCACTGGCTTACACCTGAGGCTTCCTCAAACATATGACTTCACTCCTGCTTCCTGAGTCACTGTATGTATGTGTGTGTGTGTGTGTGTGTGTGTGTGCGTGTGTGGCTAGGGAAGAAGGATAAGAGTAAGGAATGAAGGATAAACGTCAATACAGACACACAAGGCTTTGTGAAGAGCTCAGGGGAGTGACTGTCCTAGTTAATTTGGATAAGCAGTCAGACACACTGACACACATCCAAGCAGGCAAGCAGTCCGAGAGAAAGGAAAGAAAAAAGAGCAGGGAAAGTCAGTGAGAGGTGCTGAGACACTGCTGACCTTCCACATATGTGCGCTGTCCCTGCCAAAAACTATAAAAGTGTCTGTTTTAGTCGAGTCATTTCCTTTTAACACATATCTGTAGAAGGCAATTTACCACAGAGATCAAAGTGAGATTGTGAATAAAAAGCAAACCTAAGGATGAAGATGTATAAAAAACATTTTATAAAGGCCAGAATGAGAAAAACACCATAGATGGGAGCTCATTCAAACTCCAGCAGTGCCCTCTAGTGGCGAACATTTAATCAGATGTTAGAACACGTTAAAAAAATTTAAACTGTCAAAATGCCAACAATAATAAAATAAAGTAAACTTCAATAAGTTATTTACTATTACTATCGTTGCCGAATTTTGTTATGTAATGCATAAATCATTTGAAAAATTCCTTAGATAGTGGAAGGAGCTGATCCCGCCTTTATTATATTTGTAAATTTGTTTCTTGCATTTTGTAAAATAGTTTGAGCTACATTCAGTTTACATAAGGCCGGTGGCCAGATGAATCTGACTGGGATATTTTTCTGTTGCAGGAGGGAAGTATGTGGACCTCAGAGAGCAATGGGACGAGCAGTGGTCTGAATGAGGTAAATTCTTTTTGGAATAAGCAGTGTTAGACCTTTAGCAGTGACCCAGCATTAATTTAATGTCTTATGTCGCACAGCACCAGGTGTATAACCCACGTCCTCCAGACAGAGCAGTCATGTCCTACATGCAGCGAGACCCGCAGCACAACCAGCCTCAGCCCCTGCTTCAGTCACAGCGCTTCCAGCACACGTACGCCCCGAGTCGCTTCCAGCCGACGTACCCCTACCTGCCCCAGAGCCTCATTGACCTTCCCCCCACAATCTCCCTCTCAGACGGTGAGGAACCACCTCCATACCAGGGTCCGTGCACTCTGCAGCTCAGAGACCCCGAGCAACAGATGGAGCTGAACCGCGAGTCAGTTCGACCTCCACCCAACCGAACAGTGTTTGACTCCCACGGCCTGGACCCATCCAACTCCTGCCTGCAAGCCAGGTAACAACGGGCACACCTGCAGTCATTTACGAGCTTGAACATTGGATATTCATTTCGGATTTTTCGTGGGGAATGAAGTTCAGAAACATTTTTGGATGTCAACTAAAATAACTTGTTAGCTTTAACAAGCAGCTGAACTTACTGTCAACATTTTAAAGAAAATTAGTTGCAGATTTCTCTGCCTCCGTCTCTGGTATACTACAGTTCTTCCTTATGCTACAGCATATGCAGGCAACTGTGGTTTAATAGAACAGCTTTAATAGGATAAAAAAGCTTCCAGAAACATTACCTGGTAGCAAAGCCCTGTCCTACCTGCCAACAAGGTTCTTCTGAGGTGTCATGTGGTGTGGTGTTAGAACAGGTGGCCTACATATGGAGGATATTAGTCCTTTATTCATGGTTCTGGGGTTTAGTTCTCAACCTCAGGATCTTTGCTGCATGTCTTACCCCCTTCTCTCTCTGGCCCTTTGTGTCTAAACTCTGTAAATAAGGGCCACTGGTGCCACAAAGTCGGGAAAAAAAACCTTTAGCACATTTGTTTTCTTTGTGTTACAATTCTTCAAAACAAAAAAAGAAAATCTAAAATATTCAAAATCGAATTCAGCAGGTCAGAACTAGAAAAAAATAAAACCGAAAACCAGAAATCTGTATTGACCTGGAAAAGCCTGATGAGTGTACCTGTAAACATATCCCTTAAAGGTTTTACCCACACAGAGTCCTTAGAACTATTTATTTCAAAAACAGCTAATGACTATTACACAAACGTTTTTTTATTCTAATCTCCAGGTACGGTCCTGTGCTGGAAAGCTTTCTAGCTGGGCCCATGTTTTCTTGTTGTGTACATCTGCTATATTTGTTACTTGCTCCCATCATTCTTATTCCTCCTCCATCCTCTGTTCCCAGGCTGCAGGCGCCTCCCCCAAGTGTCCATTCAGGTATCAGTGTGTTGGAGGCCCAAGAGACCTTGTCCCGGCAGCAGAAACAGAACTCTCAAGTCGAAGGGACTCCCCCAACCTACAGTGAGGCTATTGGGCACTTTTACCACCCAGCGACTCTGACCTCCAACCAGACCCATCAGACTGTATCGACTGCGCCGTCCTCTCTCATACATGGTTTACTCAGACCTCTGCCTAAACAGCAAGGAAGTGTGGAAAACAGGAACACAAAGGAGAAACCCCAGAAGCCACAACAGGTGTGACTCGGCTGATTTCTCTTCATTCCAGCTAAAAAAAAACCTAAATGCCATCAGCTCACCATTTGGGTAATCATAAGTGAACAATGAGGAATGATGACATGAACGTTAACATCCAATGCGAATGGAAAAAGGCTGATGTGTGGTTAAACTCTGAGAAGCAGCATTGCACATGGGCTTCCCATTGGGTGAGAACATCTGGAAACCACAGAGCACAGTTACAAGAGAACTTCTGGTTCTCCTTGTTTCCCACTTCGTATATGATGAGCACTTCAGATGATCGTGGGATGCTAGAGAAGTATGGCATGAAGTGGAAAAGATGAAGGTGGATACAAGCCTCCTTAAATTCCTCATCTCTCCAGTATCTGACTGATTTAAAAAAGTCTTTGTTATAAATATTTACTTGTTCTGTTTGTTTCTGTAGAACGTATCATTTCCAAGCCTGCAAAACACTTCAATCGTCTTGGTTCTTGCAGGATTTGTTTTATTTTCTTGTGATAATCCTCTGTTGCTGCTTTGAGTGCTCGCTTTTTCCATCTTCAAAGTTTGCAGCAGCTCCTGCACCGAGCTTTGGCTTTACCAATAGGGCATGAAACCACATTTTACTATATCTCCAGTGTAGATTTAGTTAGCGTAATCATAAACTAGCTCAGCAGGTGTAGCACAGTGCCAAACGTCCTAAAGCTAGAAGTTCTGCCTTACAATGACCAACTCCTGCAGGAGATCTCACAGATCCTTCTTTCAGTTTGATGTCTTCTGAAGAGGGTTTGCACAAAGTTCAACTGTTGACTGCAGAAGGAAAATCTGCACTGTGATTGATAAGAGAGAAGGTTGAGAAAGTAGGCGTATCTTTTTAAAACATAATGCATTCTTTGATTTTTCTTGTCTAGTTTTAGAAAAAGAGATGTGAGAAACACGTCCGGGTGCCAACATTCACCTTGAACATTTTGAAACGTACATGTTGACATGTATATTCGTTACATATGGATTATATATAACACATGTATGCAAAACAAGAGTGGAAGAGCACGAATTTAGAGTTATTTATATAATTGCTGAAAATAATTGCACTATTTTTTTAGTATGCGCAGATGGAACATTTGAGTGGGACTCTTATTGTGAAGGAGCTGTGTCTTTTGGGGTTTAAAAAGAGAACAGAAATGACTTACCAGAGTGTGTGAGCACCACAGTGCACAGCAGCTACTTTCATTTGATGGGAAGATTCTGACTTTGGACGGATTTAAAGGACTCAGACAATCCATTTCTGTACCATAGATTAAAGAAGAAAAGCTCCAGTTTATGCAAACGTCTGAGTCTGGCGAGCCAACCAAAAGTCAGCAGCCCACCTGTGGGTCCAATCAGAAACCCCGTAAATCTCTCTCTCTCTCTCATCCCTGTCGGCCGAATCATTAGCAAACCCAAAGCTGGCTGCTACTACCTCGACCAAACAAGTGAAGCACATACGTTTCCTCAACTTAATCAGACTGTGACATTTAACATCTGAGCTAATCAAGACGATGTGTAACGGTAGAAAGGAGTAGAGTATTAAGTTGTAGAATTAGGGTTGTTTTGTCCTGCTTAGGAATTTAATTTGAATGTCAGAGTTTTATGTTCCTTAGGTGAGAAGAGAGAGACACCTAATGTCCTCATTGTGGAGCATTACTCAGGAAGAAAGCCTGTTACCCAGCAGGTCCCTAAATGTCTGATATGCTGACTGTGCACATTGGTGGCCTCTTATGCACGCTTTAACACCAACTTCTCTTTTAACTGTGTCTCAACATACATTCTGGTCACTCTGGTAAGTTTCTCCTTTTTGTGGGCATCTCTGAGCACTTTATTGCACCAGGAAAGAGACAACAATCCTGAGTCCGCCAGTGTTAGCCTCTTCTTTCAGACACAACATAAAATAAAAAACAACAGAAACCTTTACCGCTGTTCATGAAATTTGATGAGTTTAGAGCTGCTCTTTTAAATTATGTAAAGTGTTGTGCATCCATCTTTAAACGTATTTCTGTCCAAAAAACACAATGTAATAATTTGACATCATTGATAATTCAGTCCGACGTCAGATCTGTTGTGTTTTACAACAGCTTCTGTTAAACAAAGCTTCGATGTTTAGCCGAACTCACCTTGAATGTAAGTCAATTTTTGTTGGATATTGTTGGCAGCTCTAGTTTACATTATCAGTGTCTTGGTATGTTCATTCTTTTGAGCAACATTTTTTTTTTACACAAGAGGGGTTGTTGAAACTAGACACACTTAAGTGTTAAAAAGTGACACGAGTGTTAATAGCAACTCATCCTGTGTCACCTCTTTACAAGTGAAGAAATAAAAACCCATTGCCAGTCCGTAAAAATGATCTTCTGATATAAAGATGTCACAAGTTGAGCCAGGTAAAGTCAACGCCCTGCGTTGTCTCCTGTCTTTATACAATTCATCAGCCTCCACAGGAACTGAACCAGAACCAGCCTTCTGAAGCTGATTTAGATGGATAGTTTCCGAGCTGAGGTTCTGTTAAAAGATCATGAGCATTTAATAATCTTACAGATTAGTTCCTCCAGGAGCTTTAAACTGGCAGCTGGTCTGGGCACAGCCAGGACCAAAGCCAATTTACCCCATCTTAAAATAACTACAGTTGTTTTTTAAATTAAAAGCGGTTCTTATGAACTCTATTTTACAAACCATTCAGCTACTATTATGTGCGCATTAAATTCTTGTGCTAGAAGTTAATTATTATTGACATTAGAGAACATGATGTGGAACATGTTCTGCAGAGCAAAGCGTGTTAAATATCCCACCAATTTAACAAACCGATTGAAAAGGTTTGAGAATGTAAACATCAGCAAGAAAGCATTTGATTGTATTGCGGTGATGTTTCTGCTTTTTACACTGAATTACTATTAAGCCAGAAAAAGTTATAATTTTCAGAAACGTTCTGACCAATAATCATCAGTTGCACACTGTATGATGCTTTGGTCATAAGTTTTAAACAACAAAAAACACATTTTTTGTAAAACAGCGTTTGTGTGTGTTTGCATTTGTCCACTTTGAACATTTTTGAAGGCCATTTTAAGCTGGAGGAAATCCACTTAGTTCATGGCCCTGCTCAGACTAGCCAAAACTGATCTGTTTCCTACTGTCGGGTTAATAACGGCTCATAACCTAAAGTCTACTATGTGAGAAAAGAGTCAAACATCTAAAGCTATTGCAACCTTAAAGGCTAAGACTTCAATACAATTTGTCTTTGATTTCCTTCTTTTTTGAATTGCAGATGTTAAAGAGTATTTAAAACAAACAAGCCTGATTTCCTCAACAAAAAAGTTGTGATTTTTCTTGTTTTGACGGTATTTTTTTAAATATAAGAGACAGTTTTAGCAGTTGTAGTATTATTACGTCGGCAGACCAGTAATACTGACTTCCAGCTGCTTTCCTGATCTCAACAAAGCATTTAGAGCCAAGACATCCTGATCAGAAACTAACCTTCACCTCTTCTTATTTTGAATACCAGAAGAAAATCACAAAATTACTTAAACTATAACCAACCAGTTTTTAAAATGCAAACCAAAGTCTAAAACCTTTCTATATTTTCATAACATTATCAACGATGTACATTAAAGTGAAGCACTTAAGGAAGGAACTAAATCATGATATAAAGGCAACCAAACCTTTCACCCAAAGCTGCTGAAGAAGGATATTTGGATCATTAAATCAGTCTGGACCTTTAAATAAAACCCCATGCATTACAGAGACCATTTGTGTTTGGTTTATGATGTCAGTTTCCTGCATAAGGACGTTTGCAACGGGTATGAAAAGACTGGAAAGGCTCCTATCAGGATGATTTGAAAAAATAAAACTACTACTAATAATAATGATATAAATAATATTAAATATGTACAACACAATGCATTAGAAACTAAAGGGATCTTTAAGAAAAAAAACTACACTGGCTGACAAAACAGAGAGACAGGCGGAGGAAGGAGGAAACTCATCTGGAGGAATGGAAACACGTATCAAACTTTTATATGCAGGCAAAATCATTTTAAATGCACTGCAAACACTCATACACGTTTTTCTTTAAGTCAGAGAGTTCTTAAATAAGTTAATCTGTATAAGAGCTGCTAAAGAGTGTGTGTGGGTGTGTATTTCTGTGCAGTAAATGTGCAGCGACATGGCCTGGGAAAGACCTCCAGCTGTCTAGACAAAAACCAAACACACACAACCGCGCATACGCAGCAGCCTAAACAAACTACTTTAAAAGCCAGACACACTTCCATTCATTTAGTACCCTTTTTTCCCCCTTCTCACTGTGGACCACAAAAGGTACAGCAAAAACATTTATCTCACACACACTTGGTCTGCCTCCACAGTGGCCTCTCTTCTCCTCCTGTCTCAGTGAGCTTTTCCTGTTCCCAAGAGATGCCCACTGTCCAATGACAGAGCTCCTTTCCAAGAAGGCCCTCTCTGCCATTGGCCGACCGAGTTTGGGTCTCTGTTGAAATGTCTGTCGTTTGTTATTGTTGCTATGTCGTACGTAAGTGTGCCTGCCTGCGCTGAGACGGGTTAAATGTGAGCGGCCTGTGTGGGCTGTCAATCATCCCCGGCCGCGCTGTCTCAGACTATGATGATGATGATGTTTGGATGATGGTGATGAGATTGATGAAGACTGATGATTTCGATAGTGATGCCGCAGAAGATCGTTGCAATACAACTACTTTTTGCCTTTTTGATATTAGTGATATTTTAACGTAGTGTGATAAATGTAAGGTTTTGTTTTTATAATTATTGTTATTATTCTTGTTTATCACTTTAGAAAAAAAGATTTACCTTTATTTCACTGTTCACACAGTAAACATTGCATTTGTAAACTTTGAGAGTGTAAACCTACCTACAGCTAAACACACAAAAGCTGCAGATCAGTAAGGCAGAAGAGGAAATCCATAGCATGTGCTTCTGTGTTTAAGTGCCCTTTTCAGTTGAAGGTATTCTTGTTAGTTTTCTTGTTGCTGAACAGCAAATCTGTGCATTTGTATGTTTATTTTTGGAGTTTCAGTCATTCCGTTTTTGTTTTTTTAATGCAGTATCAAGAGTGTTTTTTCTTATCATTTCCAGATGCTACATGTGTGCCTTCTGGTGTCCAGTGTGAAAAAAGACATTACTGTTGCCTTTTGACTTTTTACCTGACACAGCCTGGAACATTGAACAACCATGGCTGTGATGTAAGAAAACTCTTCAGGAAAAGGGAGGGAACATGTTAGATTTTTGTAAGAAAACACTATTTTCATAAGTAGCAGCAAAATCAAAAGCTGTATTCTGGATTATTTAAACTCCATTTTTCTTCACCTGATAATTAAGGACAACATTAACCCAGAAACAAACTGTTCTGGAAGCACTTATGTGTCATTAACACACGGTTACTGAAGAAGATGAAAGTTTTCCCCCTATTTTGTGTTTTCTCTCACGCTGCAGTGTTGTATGCTTCTCTGCTCTCTGAGTCAGCGCTGCGCTGGCACCTCTTCCTCTGACAATGTTGTAGAAAACAAAATGTGCGATAACACTCTTTTTGTTGCAGTATGTGATGTGTTCATATTTAAATAAACCTCTGTATCTCGACTGCGCCACAACGCTTGCGACTGTTGTAAAAGTCTTCCAACTGTTGTGGAGTTTGATCCCAGAAGCACTTCAATGGTGTGTGTTGTACAGTAGATGAGTTTGTTCTGTTCAGGATTCATGCACGCAGCTGGTCCATGTGTATGAGAAAAGTAAAATTAAATGTAAAAACAAATTAATCATTGAAAGTTTTTAGCATGAACAGAATCTTTTAACCATTCCAGGACAGATCAAGTTGTGAAGTCTGGTGTAGGAACCATGATCTGTCATTGCAGAAAGGTTTCGGGTGTTAAACTCCAGACAGTTTTCTCTCACAGCATGGGTCACACACTTACAGTATATAGAGATCTATTTTATTCTCAATAATAACTGCTTATTTGTGTATTAAGACAGTTCCTTTTAATTCATGTTCACATTGACAGGTTTATGTCATATTCCCTGCTAAAAGAACTCAACAATACGTCATTGTTGTCACAAAACGTGGTACGAATCGGACACATTTCAGTCAGCCTTCAAATTAACAAAAGTACAAATAAAAAATGTTATAAATATATCAGACATGTCTTATTAATTTCTTTGTGGGGTTCAAAAAGTGCTAAACTTGGCCAAAAGGTGGGGTTTACACTTTACGTCTTACCACGGGATAGGCAACCATGCACACAGACACACGCATAACCAATTTAGAGTGACTGGTTAGCCTAATATGCATGATTTTGGACTATGGTATAAAGAGTACCTGGAGAAAAGCCATGCATGCACTGGGAGAAAATAAAAGTCATGCAGTATAATAATGGTGGCCTGCACTTGTATGGTGCCTTATCTAGTCCGAGGACCCCAAAGCGCTTTACCGTACAATTAGTCATCCATCCACCCATTCATATACAGATGGTATAGTGGTTGACTACACTGTAGCCAGAGCTGCCCAGTGGCAGACTGACAGAAAGGAGGCTGCCATACAACTGGCGCCACCTGGCCCCCTTAGCCACCATCAGCAGGCAAGGCAGATGACGTGTCTTACCTATGGACAAGGACGACTGAGACGGGCAGAGCAGGGATTCAAACCAGCAAGCCACCAGTTACAGGATGTATCCCTGCAACCACCGTTGCCCACATATTATCTTTGACAGCAAGCAACAGATCTTCTGACTGTGATAACAGGTTTGATGTTATTTGGGCATTCACACACATACAAAGTCATGCCATATACCTTCTCTTTTGATTTGCAAAACGTCAGGCCCAAATGTTTGTCTTTAAAAAATAACTGATTGATTTTCTCATAGTGTCCACCAGATGGTGGACTTCAGTCTGTTTTACAGGAAATATGAATTCATGTTGTAAGGTGCAAAGGCATAAAAGCCATCTTAGTCTAAAAATATATAGTAAAAAAACACAAACTTAGTTAGAACATATTAAAGTGCAAAAGTCTTTATATTTAGGAACCAGTTTATTCTAATAATTTAAAGTGGCCTTGAGATGTATTTCTTAATTCTCTTTTAACATTGCCTGATTTGTAACTGATTTACTAAACAAGTAATGAAAATATTTTCTTTGTTTGTGTAGTTAGTTGCAACTAACTAGGAAATCCCTCTGGGTCCCTATAGATTACTAGCATCTGAAAACTCAGACCTGTCTACCTGGTACCAGCAAACTAAGGCATTCTTCCACATTGTAGTGTTTGGTTTGAACTTCATCAAGTTGTCTTCAACACATCTAAGGGTAAGAATGCAGTAAGATCCTGTCATGTCATTGGCTGTTGAGCTGTTTGCCTTAACAGCAATTAAACAGGTGTACCTAAAAAGTAGCTGATGGGTTTATATATATATATATATATATATATATATATATACACACACATATATATACAGTACAGACCAAAGGTTTGGACACACCTTCTCATTCAAAAAGTTTTCTTTATTTTCATGACTATGAATATTGTAGCTTCACACTGAAGGCATCAAAACTATGAATTAACACATGTGGAAT
>JAHUTJ010059794.1:0-12990 GCA_036250325.1 Characodon lateralis
CTACAGAACACTGTTTACTAAAACCAGCCGCCACAGAGACAGTTTCTTCCCCCAGGCTGTTTCTCTGATGAACATTCAATAGAGTACAGAACAACAGCATACAGATGTTGCAAATGCACCTTTTTTACTAGATATGTGTATATTGTACATTGTAAATTGTAAATTTGTATATTCTGTAATGCAGAATATTGCATTGTGCATTGTATATTGTACATTGTAAATTGTAAATTGTAAATTGTAAATTGTAAATTTGTATATTCTGTAATGCAAAAACAGAACAAAAGAGCAAAGTGTATCGGAGGTAAATTCCTTGTTTGTATGCAAGAACTTGGCAATAAAGCTGATTCTGATTCTGATTTTATAAAAGCCCCTCGCACGTGCACAGATCTACTGGTTTCTGAGCCGTTAAAAAGCACATGAGAAAACCATATGGCCCTGTCTAAAGTTAGCATGTTGTGGTCTCCCATTGACACGCGGTACTGCCCATATACTTGCTTTTTCACATCGCCTGTGGCTAGGCCATTAAATATTGAAAGTGATGTAGCATACTGATGCCGCCATTAGCATGCTAAATGTGCGAGACAGGTGGTTGAGGTTGCCTTTTCTGAAAAGGCAGGAAATATGTGAGTGGAAAATGTGTATAACTGTGCTCATTTACTTTGCCGTACAGTGTAAATATTGTTTGAGTAAGCTGTTTATATATGTGCTCTGGGAAGGGGGGCACACCAAGTCAAATTTATACAGACATACGTGTGCAGCCAGAATGAAATGGCTTTCGGGCCGCTGTGGCTTATAGGAGCGTATGATATCCAGCGTAGATCCCAGAGACTCCACGAATCTGTTTCCAATCTGACGCTGTGCGTGGAGCAATGTGTCACGCCTGCTGCTTTTCATGTGTTTACTGTGTTTAATAGCCGCTCAAACGTTATCCTCAGACTGGTTTGAATTACTGTGTTTGCATTCAGCGGGGAGAGAGAGCGAGAGAAAAAAATGTATAGATTTATTTTGCTAGTCTGATGTCATCACGTCTTAATTTTGGCGTCAAAAAAAAACATGACATGTAAGATTGAAGCACACAGGCTGAGGGAGTGGGTTTCCAGCTGTCACCTGAAAAGGAGAGTTTTTACAGACATGTAAAGAACTGACTACATGCAGTGCTTCTTTCACAGAGCGTGTCCTGCAGAAATTAAATACTTGAAAATTTGCAACTTGCCTCAGTTTGACAATCTCAAGTGGACAAGATTAAGTATGGAGTTGAATTTTAGCATGTTTTAATGGTTTAATGGAATGTGTGGGGGATTTTACAGGAAGGCGAAAGCGATATGAAGAAGATAACACTAGGGGAAAAAACATAAATTTAGTTCCTAAACAAATAAGGAGTTTGCCTTCAAAGTCAGACAAAATGGTCCTGCTCTAGTCTAAAAAGGTTGTAAAAAGCATGGATGAGGTGTAAATTTGAACCACTTCTCAGAGACATAATCTCTTTGTTACGAACTGGTTTGGTCAGGAAATAAAAAAGAAATGAAAAAGGTTTTAAGCATGTGTGTTTGGAGGTGTGTATACCCTGTATGTGTCCGACACGAGGAAACATTCAGGCATTCCTGGGCCTCTAGTAGGGTCGTCGTTCACCAAGTAAGTGTCAGTAGCCTGAAAAACAAATGCACACAGAGAAACCAAAAAATGAGAGAGTTGTACCTTTACCAGTTGTTCTTTACAGATAGAGGCATCATTTTTTACCAGCTGTGCATGAAATGGTATTTATTCATTGTAGGCTTTTCTGTATTAACTGGCAATTTATTTTATATCATGGTGGTAAAACCAATAGTTCTATTCTTTTAACACTTGCTGTTCTTTCTACCTTTATGAGCATCTCTAGTAAAGATTTGGATAATGCCTTAAAATAATCTCATACTGGAAAAAAAGTTAATTTCAACCTTTAATTTAAGAGCTTAATTTATTCAGGAGGGATTTTTTTTATTTAGTTGTTTCTTTATTTATTATTACAAAATTCTAGAATAATAGCACCCCTAACAATTACCATAAAAGTACTGTAATTAAAGCTTATATTAATACTTTTATCAGGGTTTTCAGGAACTCTTCATTATTAATCATAGATGTTCCCAGAGGTGTAAATATGACTTGCCACAGAGGCCCATTTCTCATAACCAACAGAACATCCCATACAAGTTTGGCCGTCATTTGATTTTAATTATTACATTTTTAGCTGACCAGAGTGTTGGGGATACTTTGATAAGTAATTTGTGACTAAATAAATATGACAGTACAGAGACCCTTCTTTGAGCTGGACAGATGCTGGAAAGGACAAGAAAATAATTACTTGCCCATATCTGCTGTCAGAGCTGAATACTTTAAATCGTACAAGGCTGGACGAGCATCTGTGTTTGTTTTGCTACTATGAATGTTAGAAGGCAGGGTGGCAAAGGAGGCAAAAAAATCTCCAAAAATCATTGTTAGAGACCTGCAGCACAAATACACAAAAACACAATTTTATTTTTAGACTTTATACAGAAAAAGTTGGAGGACTTTGTAACAAAATGCACATAATCAAAAAATATTAATATTTTACACTGTAAGCATTCTTTCAAATCAGTGTGATCAAACCAATGTTGTTCTTGTTTTTTCTTTTAAAACATTCTCTAAAATATGCTTGTCTCATTATAATAATATTGAAGATATAATAGTTATCTGTTCTCTAGAGCGGCTCTGCAGCCCCATAAATCCCCAATCCAAATACCAATGTGTATGCATGCATATGTGTGTAGGTGTGCATTCAGGGAGCTTCATTTGTATTCTAAGACAAGCAGGCAGGCGGACAGGCAGGGTTCTGGCAGGGGCTGGAGCTGTGAAATAGGCTCTACTTGCAGTTCTGCCGTTGATTGGATCAACCTATCCCTACTCTACTTAGCCAAAGGGAGCCCAAATCCCACAGCCGCTGCGGCGTTCTGTGAAATCCTATTTCATTTCACAACTTTAACGGATAAAAAAGCATGCACACCCGCTTGTGCCAGCCCAAGACCCCATGCAACATTCATTTAGTGAACACGAGCAGGGAAAAAAACTGTATATTTGCTTGTGTTGAAAAACACACAAATATATATATACTCCCCCCCTACCCCCTTGGAAAAATAATCTCCCATATATGTATTTTTTTTTTCTCACAAACATGTGATACTTGCCTTGCACACAAACACACGGCAACACTCGCAAGCTCCCACCAGTGCACACGTGCATGCCACTTACGCAGACACACAGACACAAACCCCATAATAAGAGCCAGACGTTGGCAGACCACACAGCCCTGAGTTGTGGTGAAAACAAAGGCTATTCATATCCTTCGCAATGAGAGGTCTGTACAGCTCACTCTCCATCTCCCCTTCTACCCCATCCCTCCCCTCGGCTTTTTATTACAGATAATCTGCACTCGCAAACCTTCCATTTTTCTGCAATTGTGCGATTTCTAATCATCTTTATTAGTCCATAAACATGTTTCTTTTTTTTTTGTTTTCGGCCTGCTTTTATTGCGGAGGCCCTCGGCTCCTTGAGGGGGCAACACAGTGCCTATTGTTGAGTCTCACGATGCTGATGGAGCCAGGAACAGCATGCGAGAGAGAGGCCTGCTGATAAGGCAGCAAAGCATTATGGGAACGGGGTAGTGGAGTTCTTCAGTTGGACGTTTACATACTAATATACAACAGCGCACATAAGGACAAAAAGCAAACTCCCCAAAATCTGCCAGGATACACATGTGTGTTAATGAAACAATGTATCTGATTGGCTGGCAGTCCCAATAATGGCCTGGATCCACAGCACCTGTGCAGGGGTCCACACCAGCCTGAGCCTTCTGATAACCACCAATGGATCAGGTGTGCTGGAGCTTCAGTGATTGGCTGGGGCCAGCCAGAAACAGGGTCAGGTGCACTAGCAGGCCTTTCCTCATTGGTTTGGCCATGCCCAAATAAGCTGTGAGTGGGAAAGAGCTGTTTCCATTGGCCTAGAACTGGCTCATTCTGCTAGTGAATGGGAGACTGGCCTGATGGCATCAGGACAACTGCCAGTGTGCAAGGAAACCAAATGGAAATCTGAGAAAATCTTTGCAGTGAAGCTCTTCATGTATGCAAGCTCTAAAGGGATAGTCCAGGGTTTTGGAAGTAATGTTCTTTTAAAAGGTTGTGAACAGCTAATATCATACAGGCAGGAGATTAGAGTCTTGATGTCTTTAGTTGGTATAAATCCAGATAATTGGCTCCTGGACACTGAAGCTAACAGGTAGTCTGAGAGGGGCCGAGACCAAAGTGGTATCTAAAAACAACAGCAATCTCAAAACATCATGGCAGTTTATGTGAATGCTATTATGATTCTTGAAACCATGTGACATTTTCACCAGGTCACCTTGTGACCACAGTTGTCTACATGAGGAATGGAGGTAGAGGGAAGTTTGACTCCAATGATCTTCCTCTGTAGCTGGCAACACGGAAAAAGTAAAAAAGTGTACAAATTCATAAATTTAAAAAATATACATTTTTTGTTCTATTAGGTTGTTGCTCTGACTGGAATTGCTTTACATGTTTTATTCTCAGTATCTGTTTCCCACAGGAAGATCACTGATGGCACACTGTCTCCAACCTTCCTTCTCCTTTAAATGACTACCACCTTCTGTGTGAATAACATGTGTAAGGGTGCATGAATTAGCTTTTGTATTTACTGCTATGAGATTATTGATACTGGAGGTTTTTTTTTTCTAAGGTTAGATGTCAGTTTTGGTGTTAGCCTGTTTTAAACTAGATGCTTAAGCCAGCCTCTGGGACCAATTAATATAGATTTAAACTAAGTAGAGTAGTCAAGAGAGTTATTTACAGCATTTGGTGCCTCACCTCATACCTCCATTTACTGTGTAAAATAACCATTGACTTCAGCGTAATAAACAGCCCAATGGGAATATGACAACCATTTGAAAGTTTGTAGAACAACTTTTGCATAAAGTTGTCCTAAAACAATCCTAACTGGAAAATGTCAGTTAGGACGGTTATAGGACGATTGAAGTCCGTTTTAGTCATAGCCTCTCTCGGACAAACCATTAGCTAGCTAGCCATTGGCTACAAGTTTCATTCTTAGTAGTGTTTCACTTAGGAAGATTATTGATGGTGCACTGCCTCCTACCTCCACTTCCCCTGAAAATAATCACTAGCTTCTCTGTAAATATCTCTGCATTTGTATATCAATTGTTTGCCACTCATCTGGTCATCCAGGCAAAACCTCACTATATTTTAAAGGTTGTTAATAGAGCATTTGAACAAACTCCTCCTATGGGATTTTATAATTAGGAGAGTTTTAGGTTACTTTGGTCTTGGTCCCTCTTGAACTAGCTGTTTGGTTCAGACTGCATTTATTACAAAAGGAAGGCACCAAGAGAGTTATCCACTGCAGGTAAGATATTAACTGCTTATAATCTTTCAATAGAACCTCACCACAAAAATAGTTATCGGTTTATGCAGAGCTCATGAGCAGCAAGACAAAGGAGCCAAAAAAAAGCAGCTCACCCGAATAGCAGATAATTTGCTCTCATTTGATATTAACCAATGACAAAGAGCAGTTTACATGCCCTCTTTATGTCATCAGCCAAAGAAACAGGTGCTGATGAACCTCAATCCCATTGTGCAACAGTGAATAACACGGAGCTAATGAATAGACTAAGCTCTGTACCTGCCACTGGGGAGGCCAGAACATACTGACGCCCCTTTGTAGTAAACCCTCAAAAAAAAAACAACAACAAAAAAAACTCCAGGGCCCCAAACACTCTTTCTCTCTCTCCTGCAGCAGTGTATGAATTATATATTGTACTGTATATATAGAGCATATGCCCAGCCCATATGGCCAGCCCAGAGCGAAAAAATCTCAAAGCCCTCCTTAATTAACATTTTAGAGGGAAGATTCGGAGGCGGGAGATTGAGTCAGTGACCTATTTGGAGTCCATCATCGCCCAATGCAAATGTGCTAATTGAGACAGATTTTCCTACTTCGCAAATATGTGGAGTAGAAAGAGAATACTTTGCAGGATTTCATCTTTTTTTTTGCTGATATTTTTTTTCTTTTGTGAGCCATCTGATCTAAGGTAGGGGTATAAGATGGGTTTTTAGCTGCTTCCTTCTCCTGACAAAAGAAGACACTTCTGTTTCACTTTCTCCCCCTCTATCTCCCTAAGTCCTTCTTGGCCTGCTCTCTATCCGTCTTCCATCTCTCTCTCTCTCTCTCTCTCTCTATGGATGTGTTGACGACCATATGGCCAAATTCTTTGGAGGTGAGATCTCCGAAACCTGTTCAGCCTCTCGCATCTAGACACACACACACACACACATACACACACACACACACACACACACACACACACACACACACACACACACACACACACACACACACACACACACACACACACACACACACACACACACACACACACACACACACACAGATTGAATTGAAAATATAGCCTCCCTGGCAGAGGTGATAAAACCACCACTTCTGAGAAGAAATGGTGGATTTCTGTCCAGCCTGAGTTACACTAAGACAGTTATTGACTAAAAACTGTCTGGTCTCTTTAAATCCTGCTGGACAACATTTAACTGAATCTATACATAATTTTGAACGGGTCACTTTCAGTAAACCTGCATTGAATTCAAACTTTTGCATCAAATCCTAGTTTTAAAAAAACATTAAATGATGATTCCCTGGAAGAAGAACGTCTCAAAATTTTCACCAAAACCCCCAAATTAGTATTATATTCATCTCCACGTTAGACTGGATGGAAACCTCTGACCAGAACTGTATATTGTGACCTGGAAGCTCCTGGGTGAGAAGATATATGCTGGGATAAGACAGAAGGAGAAACTAAGCTACTGAGGCAACTAGGAACTAAAGCTTTAAACAAGAACCGAAAGAACAGCAGAACGGTCCTTCAAACCCAGATGCAATCAACCAAATCATATGAATGAAGCTGAGAACAACAGGCTCAGCCTCATGAATCTCTGGCACCTCATCATTCTGAATGTTTGAGCTATAAATGAAATGACAGCAAATATTGTTGAAGAACAGTTTTAATTCAGTTTGTTTAAAATAAGGAATTTAAATGAGTTAAAAATGAAAATGAAACCTACCGATGCAACGTAATATAAACTCTGGACGGACGGCTAACCAAAAAAGAGACAGAGTTATGGAAAAAAGCACATTTTTCTTCACAGATAGATAATCATAACAAATATGATATCATGTTCTCACCCAGAAAACCATCCTCCATCCTTATCTCCTTAAGAGCCAAAGCAAACACTTTATGTTCAGGCACAGTGAAGGTTGTCACTTCAGTCGTTTCTACCTGATGAATCAGATCAGATGCAGAAAAACGAATAACTTTTCTGTTAGCAGGACGATTCCAAGGGCCCCTGCCTGACAGGGGCCCCAAAATACAGGCCAAGATTAATAATCATCCTTAAGCATAGATATACACATATAATAAAGTTAATGATGTCTTTGTTTTGGCTTAAATGTCTCCACTCCCAGACTAAAAAGTAAACACCCCCTGTATCTGCATGAAATGGTTTGTTCCTGCTTTAGTTCACCTGATGGTCTTTCAGAGCATCAGTCAGAAGATGCGCCAGAAGTTAGGAACAACAGCAATGACCATGCTGCCCAGAGGAATAATAAAATCAACATGGTCTGGCTGCTGAAGCTGAAGCACTAACAGACACAGGTACCCTTCAGGGTTGCTGCCTCAACCTTAGACTCATACATACATATGGCTGTACCCCCTGAATTCCCACTCACTCTTCCTGGCATTCATCTTCCACTCCAACCAGTAAACCTCCTTCATTTCCCTCAGCATTCCTCCCAGTATTGTTTCCCTCACTCACCTACCTCTGTCCCCTAGGGATTCTGCTGACCTGTTCCCTCAGGAAGTTCCTGAATCAAGATTTCCTGCACATTCATATTCACTGTCTCACAATAAACAGTTTAAACTTTTCTTCTGGTCTTCTGAGAGCATTATTAATGTGGGTCAGGCATTTAAATCAAACCAGGACGAGTCTCCATATAGGGACCTGGTTCACTGTCTATGGAGACGATTTTGTTCTCAATTTAGACAAAACAATAGAACTCATCGTGGACAACAAAAAGACAGCGCCTCCTCTGCAGCCCCTCACCATGACTAGGACTGAGGTGGAGCAGGCTGACAGCCACAAGTTCGTCTGCCTTCACATCGAGAACCTGAGTTGGGGAAAATGCACTGCGGCCAGGGTGAAAAGAGCGGACTTCATCAGGCTGTTGGAGAAGGCTCACACATCTGCCCCTCAACCAGGGCCACATGGGACTCAATGAAAGCATCTTCTGGTATGGGAACACCACCAGGGCTGAGAAGAGAAAGCCCCAACAGCTCGTCAACACTGCTGAGAGAGTCATTGGCCACCTGCAGGCTGATGGGCCAGATGGGATGGCTGTTTGAAGTCTATCGTTTTTATTTTTGAAGATAGACATAATTAAGATAGAAAAGCAGCTGGACCCTCTGTTATTGGCAGCGTGGGGGTTTCACCAGGCCTCCGCTGGATTGTTTCATTTTGATCTGCAGCAGAAACCCACTCAGTGTCTTGGACCTAATAAAGAAAACTGGGAGCATGATTCCTGCTTTCCACCGAAACATTGAACCTTTAGTTGCCCACTGACAGGGGGGGACAAATGGGTCTGTTGTCCCAGGCCCAAAATAGAAGGGGGGGCAGTCTGCAGTGTGTAAGCAAAAGTGGAGCAGAGAGAAGCGATGTGGGAGTGGCCGTCAACTCCATCGTCTGTCGTTTCCGACCTATTTATCAGCAGCATTGAGCTGGTATTAGATAAAAGATTGAGGACATAGACCCTCTGGACTGTGGAGATGTAGCTAAAAGCTTCTGTGTGATTGCACACGTAATAAACAATGTTAAAGTTCTCCTGGACCACATGTTCAGCAAAGATCTTGGATAACAGACATGCTTCTAAAACTCAACAAAGTGTCCAGTGATGAAGATGTAAGTACGACATTGACATGGAGATGTTGGTGTAAGCTCTTCAGTGACAGAAACCCTCACCTCTGATGTCCCAGAGATGAAGCTGTAGAACATGGCTCCAATGGACCAACTTGTGGAAGTTTTGCTCTTAAATTTGACGGAGCTGGTGTTGTAAACTCTCTGCTTCACAAAAGCCAGTTTCTCTCCCTCCATCAGCTTAAACCTGTCCTCAACACCCGGCTTCAGTTTGCTGCAAAAAACAGCTTGATATTTAAGCGGAAATTATAAGAAAGTCCAAAACCCACAGAAAAATACAACCAGATGTTATTCAGTGACATGCAGTCATAGAGTACTGGGTTTGAGTACAACATGTGTAATAAAATGAAGATAATTCTGAAAGAAACACCTACACATCCATGGGTCTCATAATGAGCTCTGCCAGGTCCTGTTGTCTGATGCCCTCACTCATCAGGGTGACAGGAGATGTAGACTCCTCATTCTTTCCTGATGCTTTACCTTGACATCCAACTGAATCTGCTCCTGCTTCTACACTCACGTTGTCAAGGCTGAAATTCTTAAAATCTGCAACCAGAACCTCCTTTTTGTACTCTGGAAGGAGATGGAGGTAGCTTTAGATGTTTTCACCAGCAGGTTTGGACTGAAATAACTTGTGTTAAACTGTGGACATTCAACAATATGTGACTTAAATGTCAATTAATTCAAAATTAAACAATGTTCCTTTTAAAATAGTATCATTATTAGAACAACTGACCTCTTCCTAAAGCACTTATGCAAACATCATATTCTGGGTTTAAGTGTTGCAAACCTAAGCAGATGTTTTCATCAATGATGTCCATCAGAGTTAAATCATAACACGTGTATTTGGGTCAGGAATAAAAGTAACTGAAGAGGCTCCTCGTTCCAATCTTGACCAGAGTCAACATCTCCCATTTCTTGTTTAGAGCATCATTGCTGATGAGGTCGCTGTTTTTTCCCAGCTTTTTCACAACCTCCTCGGTTAAATGTGGGAACATGTTCTGCAAGCAGGAAACACAGGAAAGAAAATATTTCAAACATAATACACTGCAAAAAGTTTCAAATATTTCACATTTTTAACTTGAATTTTCTTTTAGAAGTCAATTATTGATATAAAATGTAAAATTAAAATAAATTTAATTTAACTCAGCTCAATCCAAAGAAATTTATATAGTGCTAAATTACGACAAATGGGCTGAATACCGACTACTCAAAGCCCTATACACTATAGCCACATTCACCCAATCCAACTCACTAATGCGCACACACTCACACCCGATACACAGATCAGCGGAGACCTTGGGGTTAAGTGCCATCAATATCTGACAGGGAAGCTGGAATTGAACCCACAGCCTTCCAATCACATGATGACTACTCTACCCACTGAGCCATAGTCGCCCAAATGTCATTTTAAAGCACTTTGCACAAAAAAAAAAAAAACATAAAAGGTTCAATTCATATCCATACAGGGGGGTCCAAATTCAGTTCTGATCAATAAAACTGATTCCTGTACAGAGGCTCCTGTTTCATTTGGTTTGGGAGCCGGCTTGGGGCGCTGGCTGTGGGTGAGTGTATTGTGTTACTTCCTGTTTGTTGTAAACAATGGAAGTGTAATTCTCTCGATTTGATCTACTTTTTCTCCTTTTTTATTGTAACTCATAAGCAAATTGAATACACCTGATTGCTGTTGCTGCGCTTAGAGTTTCAGAGTTTAGCTCGCTGTGATTAAAGGTATGTCCTGTTGTTCCTTCCTCTTGTCTCTGCTGCTCTTTGTGTCAGATGTTCTTGTTTCCACATGCCCTGTATCGGCATCTCAGGCATACCATATAGAGCAGATGGTTCCCAGAAGCGCCAGGGCAGATTTGCTCTACAAAAGGATATCAGTTGGACGGACACAAGGTATCACCCCAGGGCAGCCACACGCCCCACTCAGAGGTAGGTTGTCAGTGAAGGACAGGAGCAGCATCCCCCAGGCCAAAGAGGCACAGGGTAAGACGTAGGGCACCGAGCCCACTTGACCCAGTCACACCGTCATCTCCCAGTGCGCATGCCAAGCCCAGAACCTAAACAGTGCTCCCTGAGCAGTACTCTCAAGTGGACCAATGCCTACACCAACGACCATCAGCAAGACCGCACAGCACCAAGCAGGGGAGACCCCCCAGGGCCCCCCAACATGCTGGCAGGCATCAGCCCACACTCAGGAGGAACAAGTTAGGGAGGGCACATTGCTATCCCACCTGGTCAGCTAGCCCCAGGGATGTCCAGAGGGTGGGATGCCCACTAGAGCCCAGCATACCCACCAGCTACCCAACTGGCCCCTTCTTGGCCCACTCACACCAATACAGTTTTGACACGAGGGAGAGCCCTTGTGTGTCACATTTTTACATACTCCTCTGCCTCTAATAGCGATGGTGATATGTGTAATAATTGCAGTATTTTTGTAGCTTTGGAGGCGAGGATGTTGGAATTGGAGGCCCGGTCCTTGCGAAGCCACCGAGGCTTGCTCTCCATAGCAGTTCTTCAGCAGAGCCTGCTCAGCCGGGACCTCAGGCCAGTTGGGTGACGGTACTTAGAAAGCATAGTCCTAGATCCCAGTTCACAGGTCACCACCAACCCGTCTGTGTCAGATTTTCCCTGCTCAGCGACACACCCGCTGAGAAGCCGACTCTGGTAATTGGCAGCTCCATAGTCAAAAACGTGGCACTAGAGACACCAGCGACCGTAGTCAAATGTCTGCCAGGGGCCAGAACAGTAAGCTCAAATTCATCATCAGGAAATGTTGTGAAAGTAAAAAGAGAACAAAACTTTGCAATTACAGAACTCATTCATGACGTACTCTCAGAAGATTGTCCTGCTGTCAAGTGTCAGAAATGAACAAAAAGTATAAATCCTCTACGAAAAATAAGTCATTTAAAATGAAAGACTTGCTAGCAATAGAGAAGGCCTCTGTGGAGTGTGTAGAGGAGTCCATAGCTGGGTCAGGGTGACGGTGCAAGTGCCTGCAGTGAATCAGGATACCTTCAGCAGAGTAGATTCCCACAGCATCAAATGACAACCTGGGTAAGAAAGTCCTGGGAATGTGCAAACCAGCCCAGAATTGCCTGGTTGTATCCCTGGACCAGTACTCGGTCACAGCCTTGTTTCTCCGAAGGTGACGGAGAATTAAATCTTGGAGCTGATTCAGTAACATGGACCTGTTTTCCATAGTTCCTTGTTTGATTTTAATTGTGCAGCAGTACTTGTGTTTCACTTGTTGCTGCCTCTTGGCCAGGACTCCCTTAAAAAAGAGGTTTTTAATTTTATTCTGATAAAATAAAGGTTAAATAAATAAATAATGACTTGATTTGTGACAATCAGATTGATTTACTTTCCCTCACAAAAACCTGGCTGCATCAAGAGGATTATGTTAGTTTACCACCAATGAAAAACCAACAATACTGTGACTCAAATAATTGAATGTCCACGATTTAACTAGAATTTTATATGCTTTCTTTAATTAGTAACGCTTTTGCAGGGGTCAGTGACAGCTTCAATTCGGCAACACGTAAAAATTTCAATAATAGAAATAAATCAATCAACTCAGCCTGTCTTTCCCTGATGCTGAAACTAGTGGGTTTGAAGAGGCTTTGAAGACGGAGGCTCATCCATGCACCTGATGGAGAAGATTCTTCTGGTAACAATGAGTGGTTTCTTTAAGGGAATATGACTTAATCTTCAGTTTTCTTCCTTTAAGTGGCAGGCACTGATGCTCCAGGCTTCAATGGTGAAACAGGATCTTTGTGGTTGTATGTCTCAGAAGACAGTAGTTTCCAGAGGCTGAAGAGTTGAAGGAAACCCGGAGACATAAATGAGGTTGATTCAGGACTTCCAGAAGCCTGAAACTTAGAGCAATCAGCTGTTCACCGATCAAGTT
>JAHUTJ010059795.1:0-12987 GCA_036250325.1 Characodon lateralis
CATTTGATTTGTTTTTCTGTGTCTGTATCTGTGTTTATTTTCTTTGTGATTGTATTGTAATTGTATGTACAGCGCTTTGAGTGTCTCGTTGCTGAAAAGCGCTATATAAATAAACTTACCTTACCTTTACTTAATATGATTACATTTTTCCTTAGTAACGGCAAGTTAACACCCTCCAGTGCGCAATATGAAAATTGGATAGTATGTTTGGCCTGTGTGTTGTTCCATGAAAGATCATGTTTCCAGTGTAAGAATTATGATTATTGATTAATTCATATTTATCAAGAAAAAAATGTATTTCTTAACCAAAAATCCTTACTTATGAATCAAAATCAGAGATGTCCTCTGGTGTTGTAATTATGGCTCAAGGCCTTTGATAATTATAATTATTAAAATTCTCAGTAATAATTGATAACTATTACTAGATGTCACTGTTTAATCAACCGCTTCACCAAAGGTGGGGGAACTTTGACCTTATTTTGACAGACAAATCACTCTTGCTCAAAATAAACTGGCTCAAAATCTATGTGAATATTTATGAAATCAACAGCCATGATACACCTCGCTATTCTGATTCAATAATCTTCACCTAACCAAGCATGCAAAAATTCTACACAAAAGGGGTAAAATAACTAACTAAACAAGATAAAACAACATTGAGTGTGTATGAAAGTCAAACCAGCAGTTATGGCAAAAACAAGAGAAAATATGGTACTGAAGGAAGCTTTGGGAGCGGCCTCCACCAGGTTGCAGTCATAAAACCCCCAAAGTTGGAGCTCAATGAAACACAAAAGGTCATAAAACTTTTAGGCAGCAACCAGTGGAAAAACACAAAGAGTGAAGACAATGGAATAGTGAGTATTCCACCATGAGGTTCTAGCAGTCCAAATTTAAGTTCACCCGAGACTGCGTTCAGGTGTTCAAACACAGTGAGACACACACAGCTTCAAAGCACGGCGGCCTCCAGAGTTCAACATAAGCAGCAATCAAAGTTTCAATAAGACATTGCATGCACATACATGTGAAACAGCTTACAGGCACTGACGAGGCAGTGCACTTTGCAGATGGGTTTGGATACAGCACAGAGATGCCAGCAATCAGCACAAATGGAACAGATATTTGATTTTGTAGAGAAGTGAAGAATACAGAAAGACTTAAAAACACTTGCCAAAGGAATAGAGGACTCTTTTATGTTAATAATGGGTAGAAAGACAAATTATGAGATAAATTCTGTGAGATGATGTAGTGTTGTTGTAAATGTGTTTGCCTTCAATTATCTTTTTTTCTTGCTTTTTGTTTTTTTGGGCTGACATTCTTGAGGGTGGGGAAAAGAAGCTCCAGACAGAATGAGTTCATAAGCTCTTTGAGGTCTTAGTTCTGGCTTTTAGCAGTGGATTACGTGAGCGATTCAGTCTTCATGTGAGGTTAGGAAGTTCTGAGGATAGTTAGGTAAACCTGAAGTCAAACAACATGAAAGATTGAAGGAAAAGAAACCAGCAAAATGAGAACTGTGTGCACAAGAGCAGAAGTTTGCTCATTGTTTTGTCTACTTTGAAACCAAGTTTGCGTCCGAGGAAGAACTGGACAACATCCTGGAGTTTTGTTTGTTAACCTCACCCACATATTTTCTTTTTTTCTTACTTCTCATTCACATTTCAGAGGCGTCGTTGGATTAAGTTGAGAGGGAGGAGGAACAGATAGGCTTGAGCGTTTGAAGGAGAACAGACTTTCTGAAGGTTTCCAGAAATGTTAAAGGCAACATAGTTTTGTTCATTGTTTTGACTGAAGTCTCAGCAGTTCAGTGTAACAAGATTCAACCTGAGAGTCATTAAACTTCTGATGGATCTAACAAGACTATTTGTGCTCTCCCTCCTCCTGGTTTATGCCATTTTATCAGCAGCACTGGGGAACCAAACAGGAAGGATCAAGGTGGTCTTCACACCCACCATCTGCAAAGTGACCTGCATAGGAAGCAGATGTCACAACAACTGTGAGAAGGGAAACACCACCACCATCATCAGTGAGAACGGCCACACCACAGACACACTGACAGCTCCAAACTTCAGAGTAGGTAAGTAATCCTAACTCTGGTTGCTTTTAACACATACACACACACTGGAGATTTTCAGAAGTACGTTTTTCCAAGTCAAGTCTTTGAGGTGCAACTCCAAGTCAAGTCACTAACGACTTAAATAAACATTTTGTCATCAAATCCACATCATCACCTGTTTATCCCTGTCTTCATATTGTCCACTATGTTGCACTAAATATGGTTAGAAGGCTATCAATGGTTATTATTTACATTTGTTAGCCCAAAAGCAGGACCTTTCAGAAATATTAATCCTGCCAAGTTTACATAGGAATGATTAATATTCCGCTTCCACACAACTTACACAGCAAGTGTCCTGGGTGCAGAGAACCATGCTCTATCATCAATGTAATCTAGTCAATAAAACAGTTTACCTGTTTTTTTAAGTAAATACATGGGTGTTCTAGTTGCTCTGCCACTCCTTCATACCTGATGATTTTTTTGTTTTTGGTTGACATGTAATAGGTTTGACAGTTAGGTGTGTGCAGTGAACATCCTGAAGCTGACTGTGTCCTCAAAGTTGAACATTTCATCCATGAAACAGCTTCAGTGCTGTGGATGACATTACAATAGTGTACTGTTGCATGGGTTCAGCAAACTGTCTCAACCTGCCTCTGTCTCAACAAAGGATGGCTGAGTGTCACAGGAGAACAAGCTAAATTCTGCTCTGACTCAGCTGAACAAATTATTGGGACTGGATTAATGCTAGCTTTAAAAACTCTGTTAACCCTGCATGAACCAGGGAGTTTATTGTCTACATGGAATGTGCAGTTACTGTACTCTCAGGTTTTACAGTAACAAATGTAGTGCCTTACTATGTATTATTATTAGAGCTGTGACTTTGTATGTCATCATTAGTTTGCGTCTTCATACTTATAAAAGTGGTCTCAAGGTATCTAAAGGTAGTTAAAAGGTAACTAAAATATTAGTACCAACTTATGCTTAGTGTATAAGAAAAGCTGAATCTGAAAATTGTTTTTTGAATGTTTTATTTCTTACATTATTTTACTTATAATAATTAGAATGATGAGTGCTTTTAAATGTTTGACCTTTGGGTGGACATATCTTACTTCTTTTATGATGTTTTTTTGCGGCACTAGTGGCGTTTATTTTATAATTTTTGACAGTAAGCAGACAGGAAATTGTGGAAAGAGTGGGGGAAGGGTGTGTAGAAAATGTGGGATTCGTTCCTGCAACAGCCTGCATCAAGGACTAAGCCCTTCTTACATGGGTCCTATGCTTAAACCCCTACACTAGTGGTTTCCAACTTTGTTTGACATTTGGACACCCTTTTGCTATACCACAGGTACCCCCTCCAAAGTATGTCTGTCTGTCTGTCTGTCTGTCTGTCTGTTCTATCTTATTCTGTGGTGATTGGACTTTAGCTGGATGTCAAAGCCAAGGCATGAAGCACTTGGGCTATTCCGAAGTCGAACCCAGGACCTATTTGCTCCAAAGCAACAGTGCTACCAACTTGGTCACTGTGCAGCCCAACAGTAGAATATGAGACAGATAATCTGTGAAAAAAATCTAGCTCCTCTGGCTCATCCCAGTGGTTCCACTGCCATTTGCAGAAATACACCACTCCTGGTCAGAAACAACCAATCGGAGCCAGGAGGAATGTCTTAGCAGTGTTAATCATGTTTGTGTATGCACTGCTCATACCCCTCCCCCACACAGAACGTACTGTCGTTCAAGCTCAAGATCGCTGGTGTGCTGCAGCTGTTCTAATGGCGAAGAAACAACATAAAATTACAGAAAAACAGCAAATTTCTCGAGTGGCACTTGCTCAGAAAAAAAAGGTAAACAGAAGAAGACAAATGACGAACAGCAAGCTGCACGTTCACAGCAGGCTGGGGGGAGGAGCTGTGGAGGGAGGACTGTAAACAAAGCCAGGGCAATGGGGGGGGGGGACCTGTAAGGCGTGCTTGTTCAAATTTTCAGGCTAAATCCACGGTTCTCTCAGAACTCACCACTGCAGCTTTAGAGGTTGTACAGCTATAGTTTACTGTGCTGAAACAAGACCAATAATGTGGGATTTGTGTCATGGCTGTACTGTCAAGAATCACATTAAAAGTAATGCTGTGCAAAAAATATGCTGTTCACTTCTGTACTGAGCAATAAACACAGAGAGAGCCTTTATTGCTAATTGCTAAATGTTTGAAATACTTTGTAGTTAGAGTTGTATTTGAAATGCACTTCAGACTCCTCTTCTGCTATCAGTTGTTTGAAACAGATGGACTTCACCTGCAGTGCCGTCCACTTTTTAAAGTAAGAACTACAGCACTGGTAGCAGGCTGTGCCTCAATCGTATGTATAAATGGACATTCATATTTCATTTTTTTTTTTTCGTCTACTGTGTCCTGTCTGGCAGAGTAGCACTCAGAGTTGTTGTCTGAGTGCCAAGACAAAGCCCAACAGATTTACTTTCACAAGTGGAGCAGTACAGCTAACGCTTTTAAGCTCTGGTTGATAATCATAAAAATAAACTTTATTAGAAACTGCGTTGGGATTATTTCAATTGTTACGGACACTGAAATGAAAAGGAAAGGAAAAAAAAGAAGCAAAAGGGGAGAGAAGGAGAATAGAATGGAGGATAGAAAGAAGGATGAAGAGAATACAAGATAACACCCTGCTTGTTTCTACACCTGCAGAAAATTTACTGAAAGGTGCACGGAACTTATGAATGCAAGATGTACAGTGCCTTGCGAAAGTATTTGGCCCCCTTGAACTTTTCAACCTCTTGCCACATTTCAGGCTTCAAACATAAAGATATAAAATTCTAGTAAAAAACTGAAAAGTGGGGTGTTCAATATTATTCGGCCCCCTTGCGTTAATACTTGGTAGCGCCACAATTTGCTGCAATTACAGCTGCAAGTCGCTTGGGGTATGCCTCTATCAGTTTTGCACATCGACAGACCAAAATCCTTGCCCATTCTTCCTTGCAAACCGCTTGAACTCAGTGAGATTGGATGGAGAGCGTTCGTGAACAGCAGTCTTCAGCTCTTTCCACAGATTCTCGATTGGATTCAGGTCTGGACTTTGACTTGGCCATTCCAACACCTGGATACGTTTATTTGTGACCCATTCCATTGTAGATGTGAGCGTTTGAAGGAGAACGACACAGTCAGTTGTACTTGCGGCAAGGGTAGGTCACACTCTGCAGTGCAAAACTACAAAGTATTAGCACCCCTCTCTATTTATACATGCTGGTTCACACATAGTTCAACAAACATTCAGGGTGTGTGTGTGTGTGTGTGTGTGTGTGTGTGTGGGGTCAGAAAGGTTAGGGTTCATTTGTCTTGATTATAAACAAACAGAGGAAGTGGGGACCTGGTACGAATAGCCCCCAGATGCTGCTAATAAAAGCTTAAAGGCATAACTCAATCTTGTCCCCATCTCCCTTCCTGTGACATGTAAGGAGGGAAAGGCACTTTAGAGCAGACATGAGTAATAAACAATACAAAAGTTTTCAAACCCTAACAGGTGTTTTTAGGTTTTTATTATTATTTCTAGGTTTTGAATCATGCTTCTGTTTATTATTTTCCTGGTCATGTTTTAGTTTTGACCATGTTTTGTAAAATTAGGTTTTTGGATCTGGTTATGCTTTAGTTTCATGTTTTTCTAGTTGTGTTTGCTCCAGTCACGTTTTGTTCTCTCCTGTCTGTTGTCAATTAACTTTATTCGGTTCACCTGCACCATGTCAATCAGTCTTCCTGCTTCTCTTGTATCATGTCCTATATATACTCTGCCGTTATGTTTACTCCTCACGGAAATTTTCACAGTTCATGGTTCATTGTTCACACCAAGCCTCTTTTTCCTGCCTGTCCACGCCTGCTTCTGCCACCACCTGTCAGTGAATATCATTTTTATATTAGATCTGGTTACTCACCACTGATGGTTCCTGTCCGTCTGCAATCTGGGGTCCTCCGCTACACAAGCCGTGACAGAATGTTTCCACCTAACATGGACCTCGGACGGAAGGCAGGAGAGCGCCCGGAATCACTGGGTTCAGCAGCAGATGGAGGAGGAGGTGAGACATCTGCCGACCAATCTGGATGTTCTACCCTCTCCACTACTGCTGGAGAAGATGGAGCATGAGGGGGTTCAGCGCCGTTCTCCGCCTGCTCCCCTGGTTGTGCACCCTGATCTGGCAGCGAAGCCGCTGTTTTCCTCCTGCCGCAGGAAACACCGGCGTGGAGCGACATGCTGTTGTTTGGCCAGTGAGGAGGTAGGTCCCATGCCCGCTGACGTGAGGGCTGCAGCGAGTATTCCCACATCTTCGTCTGCCACAGCACCGTCACCCAGGATTGCTGTGGAACCGCCCATGCCATCTTCGCTCGTTCCAGCCCAGGTTTCCATGGCAACACCAGACGAGCTGGAGGAGCAGTTGAGGTTTTATGGACGCCAGCTTAAAAGCTTTAGGTGGATCAGCCTTTTGCATTCCTCTCCTGAGCTTAAGGCCAAGGTCAAAGAGATGGAGGAAGATTACGAGGCAGCAGTAAGGCAGTTTTACTGCCACCCACCTTCATCCTCTCCAAGTCTCCAGAGCAAAGCTGCAGATCAACCCAAGCCAGGTCTCCAAAGCGGTGCTGCGGCTCAGCCCACGCCATGTCTCCAGAGCGGTGCTGATGAGCTGCCCTCGGCAAGGCTCCAGAGCGGTGCTGCAGCTCAGCAGTCGCCATGTCTCCAGAGCGCTGCTGCTGCAGTTCAGCCCTCGCCATTTCTCCAGAACAAAGTGGCAGCTCAGTCCACGTCATGAACTAGAGCGCCGCCATTGTACAGCCCAAGTCTGCCTCAACCTCCTCCACATGTTGCAGAGGACGTCGGAAGAGGGACACCTCGGGTCAAGTCATCGGGGGTCTGGCTGACGCCTCGGCTCAAGTCATTGGGGGTCCCGCTGACGCCTCAGCCCCTGCTCACGCCACTGAGGGTCTCATTGACACCTCAGGTCGATGCTCACGCCACTGAGGTTCTCGGCGACGCCTCAGGTCCTGCTCTCGCCACTGAGGGCCTCGGTGACTCCTCGGGGTCCTGCTCAGCGACGCCTCAGGTCCACTGAGGGTCTCGACGATGCCTCAGGTCCTGCTCTCGACACTGAGGGTCTGGCTGACGCCCCAGGTCCTGCTCACGCCACTGAGGGTTTCCGCGATGCCTCAGGTCCTGCTGTCGCCACTGAGGGTCTGGCTGATGCCTCAGGTCCTACTGTCGCCACTGAGGGTCTGGCTGACGCCTCAGGTCCTGTTCACGCCACTGAGGGTCTCCGCGACGCCTCAGGTCCCGCTCTCACCACTGAGGGTCTTGCTGACGCCTCAACTCCTGCTCTCGCCACTGAGGGTCCCGGCGACGCCTCAAGGTTTGGTCTCAAGGTCTTCCAGGGGTTCACTGAGAGAGTGGTCCTCGTCCTAATTTCTGAACCGCAAGACGAGGGGTTCGAGGACGAACCACCACCGGATCCTGTTTCTGAGCGGTTCAAGGAGAAACTCGTCCTCGTCTTGGCTTCTGAATCCGGAGACCAGGAGTTTGAGGACGAACCACCGCCTGAGCCTGTTCCTGAGTGGTTCAAGGACGAACCTCCACCAGATCCTGTTCCTGAGCGGTTCAAGGAGAAACTCATCCTTGTCTTGGCATCTGAACCCAGAGGCGAGGGGTTCAAGGTCTCTAAGGGTCCCGTCGGCTCTGCCTCAGCCTCTGAGAAATCGCAAGGCTCTGCTTCAGCCTCTGAGAGTTTGCCAGGCTCTGCTTCAGCCTCTGAGGGTTCGCCGGCCTCCACGGTCTTTACGTCTCTGCTGGCCTCCACATCTTCGCTGCCGTTGCCGGCCTCCACGTTCTCCATGTCTCTGCCGGCCTCTAGGTCCTCGCCTTCATCGCCACTTCTGGTCTCCACGTCTTCTTCCGCGGTCGGTCAGACTCTTGTTCCTTCGTTACCAACCTCTGGACCAGTCTCTACGCCTCTGCCGGCCTCCACGGTCTCTATGCCTCTGTCAGCATCCACAGTCTCTACGCCTCTGCCGGCCTCCACGGTCTCTATGCCTCTGTCAGCATCCACAGTCTCTACGCCTCTGTTGGCCTCCACATCTTTGCCGGCCGCCCTGGTTCTTGAACACTAGGTTCTTGATCCCAGTTGAACTTTGTGCCTGCTTGAGACGACCTCCTCGTCGCCCGCCTGAACCTTGTGCCTTGGTTTCTGCTTGTGTTTCTGGTGGGTGGAGAAAGCCCTCCACCCGCCCTGTATGGGTTGTTTTTGTTTTTTGTTTCTTTTGTTATACGTATCGGCCAATAAACTGTGTGCTTAAAATAAGCACATGGCTACTTAAAGCAGCTGCAATTCGAAAAAGAATGTGTTTCTTCAAGATGGACCAAGCTGAACGTATCGCCCAGGAACTGAACTGCGGCCAGAGTTCAAGTTCATCAGGACTGATGACGATGCTGGACTCTCTCCAGATTCTGAATCAGAAGGAGATGAAGCGGAAGACATTGTTGATAGTGACTGCATAACTTTGGAGAAAATTCCTAGTTTCCAGCTGACGTTAACCCAAGATGAAGATGACAAAGAAAGCTTGGACTGGCGACAGAGGAGCTAGAACGTAAGATATCAGAAGCTATTGCCATCACAACATTTGAAGAAAACAGAGATGGCGAAATGGAGAAGATCTGTAACTTTGACAGTAAATGCTATGGGAGAAGAAAGGAGAATTCTTCATTTGGGACACAGTCCTTTAGCCGCAAACTTTCTCCAGCTCTAAAGTACAACATACGGATGGATTCTTTAGCAACAGAATGGTAGTGGCAGGACATGAGAATCATCAGACATCTTGAAGTAAACCGGCGTACAGTAGAAACCTCAGCGATGACATCCACCAAGGAACAAACGAAAAGAAAACACGCCAAGACAACCTATTTGATCAGAGGCATCAAAGTCTGTAGGAATAACTTTCAGTTTCACATGGGGGGAGTTTGATAACTTTAAAAAAAACTATTATGATGCATCATATTGAAAATAAATCATATATTTTCAGTGAAGCCGACAAGTTCTCGAAAGCCTGAACAGTCAAATATTAAAATCTGAGAGAAATATTTCCTTTGTTTCTCCTGTTTCCCAGAATTTCCACAGAATTCCCCCTGTTCAGAAACTCCTTTTCAAAAGGTGTAAACTATTGGCCCATATCTCTATCTATCTTCAGACCAAGCTGCAGTCATGATGCAATTTGCAGACACAGATAACATGCAGAAATAAAAAAATAACTGAAGAATTGAAATTTCTCAAGTTTTTTACTAAGTTTTTCTTGTTTAGTTTTGTTACCTTTTTGGACAGTTGAAAGATATTGAAATGAAATGCACAAAAATATTGTAATGCAGTGCTCTAAATTATCTTTACATAGAAAAATAGTGCTGTTGCAATAGTGCTCCAATGACAGTGCAGTCATTGGAGCTTCTGTTGACAAAAATTGTTGGGGGAGGTGTTGCAGCAAGCTATACAAAGTTATCAAAATTAACATCTTGTGTTACCGCCCAGTTTCCAGGGTGATTCTAACAAAACTTTGCAGCCACTCCTTAAAGTACTTTGGAAAGTCCCAACATTCTAATGGTCATATCTATAATTCTTTTTTGAATTCCACAAATTTGACATCATTGAAAAGCTTAGAGTCCACTTTTCAGGATCTGTAAATAAGTCTAAATAACCCCGGGTAGACTTGCTCCTGGTTTTGCCACGGCCTGTCACATTTGTTGAGAGATGCTTGTCTTATTTCCTAATAAAATTGATGGTATAGCTTTTCTTGTCTTATTGACCAGATTCTTTTTATTGCTACTACAAGTTACATTAATCTATCCACATACAAATACACATTTACCTAGGATAAGTGTACAGATTTTTTTTTTATACTAGAGCAACATTCACTCAGTCACACTAAACACATTCACATACCAGTAGGCAGATTGTACAGTAACTTAGGGTTGGAGTATTTCCCAGGGAGGAAACTGGATTTGAATCCATAAGTTTCTGATTGCAAGATAAAACCTCATCCCAATGAGCCAAAGTTATCCTGAACAACTTGATATACAAATCAATAGCTAATTAAAACCACAACCTCCTGACTGTCAGGACAACTGTCCTGCTGCCTGCTTTTCTTTTGACAAGAACAAGAAAATCAAACCATAGAACTGACTGTTGGCCTCACTCAACTGGCTTCCTGTCCATTACAAGATGTATTGCAAGATTTTATCATTTAAGGTTCTTAATGGTCTGGGCTCATCCTCTTTAGTCAATATTTTACATTATTGTATTTAATGAAAAATGTTAAAGTCAATCAGTCTGAAGCTCTTTGATATTACAGGGCTAAAACACAGTTGTATTTTGGATGCTGTCTTTGCAGTTGCTGCTACTAAATTCTGAAATAATTTGCCAACCCACATAATAGCTTTATATTTTTCTTAATACAAGACGTATGCCAAGCCACTGTGTTATAGAGAATGTTCTTCTTTTGCAGCAACATCCAACATTTGTAGGAATATAATGGTGACATCCCCAGCTTTTTATTTCCCCTCTAGGTTTGACCTACATCTATGCTGGGTAGAATACAGATCCTGCTTGTTAATGTTTGTATCCACACTGCTGCTTTGCTTTGCAGATGTTCAGAAGCAAAGGTCCTGGCTTGTGTTCCTGCCGAGGCTTGCCCTTGTTCCTGCCCTTCCCTTAAACCATTTTCCCACCTTCTGTTGTCTGTCTTATCGGTTTAGAAATGAGCAGAACTGAAGCACGATGATAGTTTATTTGAAATCCAAACTGAGCTTGAGGGAGTGCAACAGAATAAATTACACTTGCTATGTTGTCATACTTTGTTTGAGAGAAAAAATGGATATGAAATAACTCGCCTTGCCAGGAAAGCAACAAGGTGGATCTATTTGACCCTTCAAAGTGTTTGATATCCTGTATGCCCTGTATGAGTTTTCATGTCCAGAACACATGGTCTGAGTTTCAGCAGGTCTCTATAAATACCAGAAAGACTAAAATCACTGATACAGATAAAAGTGTAAACATGACCTATGATTTCACATAGTCTTTTAATATGGCCAGTGCATTGCCAAGTGTCTTGAGCAGAGAAGATGGTGGAAAAACCGAGAGAAAAGAGAGATATTCTCCCACAATAAACAACACTAAATTATTAAAACGTTCTCTGATGAGCTGCTATCTCCTATCTAGCTTTTGATTGCAGTGGGTACCAGAGCTGCTCACATTCCAGGCTTGTGTTAAAAGCAGGGGGATCAATGCAGCTCCTCTGTCCAGTTTGTTTTTTTCCACCTTTTTTCCTTCATTTTGGTTTTTTTCATTTTACCAAATCAAACCCCGGTTATACAAGAAGGTAATCACAGTAAATCCTGTGTCAAAAGTCATAAATAATGAGCATATAAAAAATTTACGTTCAAATATGTTGATGCCGTGTGACAATTAATTTAATTTAGCTAACTTTCATCATCGTGATTTACACATTTCTTAATCCAGTCTAAATTTTATCATCAGTTACTTTCTCTCCATTGATTACTAGGAGCTCATTTGATAAGATAGGAAGTCTCTGACAGCTATGTGAGAATGTGGACCCTGTTCTTTAATTAAGTGTATCTTCTATAGTTTTGTGCTTGCATAGAGCCAGATCTTTGTGTAATGTTTAAAAGTCATCTTGAGAAATGGTTCTTGATGCTTTCAGGAGGGCTTTTAATATGTATCTTTGGATGTTTTAATGCATTTTTAGTCCAATGGCCAACCATTTTCAGAAGAAAGATTTTTGGTTCCTATAAGCCACTCAGTTTTTCCCCCTAAGTTTACAGCTTTTCAGAGGTAAGTGATTCTACTTCAAGGAATCATTGTTTTCATAATGGGCGGGTCTTTCTTTTCTTTCATAACTTCTCGTCTATGCTGTTAATATATTCAGCAAAAAATGCCAAAAGTAAGGGTGTATTCACACCTGCCACTTCTGATCTGCTTTAAACGGAAATTAGCTGTGTGTTGCTTAGCAACACTGCTACCGGCATGTTGTGTGTAAGGGCACGCACAACGCATTGCCTCCTTCGGCTTGCAGCACGCCTGCGCCGACGACGTTCTACAATTAGAAATAGAACGTTGTGAAACCTGTGTTGAATGACCTGCTCTTGACCCTCACAGTGATCTTGAATCTGTAATAATTGTGAAATATGCAGAGCAGAAATGCAGCGAGCATTACTTTCATGATAGTTTTCCATTATTTTCGTGTCTGTGTCTTGTTCTGCCCTAGTCATTTCTGTCAGAAGGGAGCAATGATTGTCACCCACGTGGCTTTATTTAAAAGTTATAGTTCTCTTGCAAAAAGTATAATGTAAAAGCAAATTACACCAAACGGAACAAATAAAGTCCATTTTTGGTCTGGACCAAACAAGCGGACCAAAGCAATATGAACCGCAATATGAACACAAAAGTTTAAAACAGAAATGTATAAACTGTAAAACAAAAAGCATAATTACTGTACGCTGTTGTTGCTAAAATAATATAATTACAATTATAATAATGTTGCCTGTGACATTTTTTGTGTTTTGTTTTTGTGTTTTGTTTTTTATTGTCATACATAGACACACACATGGAGAGTGTTGTGGATTTTCTAATCAAAGTGGGAGAGAAGACAACTCATTAACAAGAGAAAGACCGGACTTTGTCTTTATAAGTTTATTCAAAGGCATACAGCGATTGAAGACCCTGTCACTGATCGAGTCAGAGAAGCAGAGCCCCGAACAGAATTTACAGACAGTATTTATACCAGTATGTGGGTGTTATCTCAACTTAAAAGAGTTTGGAAATATAGCCCCTAGACCCCTCCCCGGGTCAGAGGTAACAAAGTTATTTATGAGGGCACCCATCTACATCCCTTGAG
>JAHUTJ010059796.1:0-12982 GCA_036250325.1 Characodon lateralis
CTTCACATAGTGGTGAAGTCTTTAGGAGACTTCAAAAGGGGGTAATTGTGGAAATATATTATGTGTGTGCATTATTATTATGTTCATAACCAGTGTGGGAAGTAAAATGTATAACCTGCATTAGTATAAGATATTGTGTGACTTGCAGAATTGTTTTTGCACAAACTTGGCCTTGAGTGTGATGAAGCAGAAAATACTGAGAACTGTAGGTATGTGAAAAGATTAACTGGCAGAGTACTCCCTTCTTATATCAGTAGATACGGGATGCAGCTGTGAGACAGGAACGTGTCCTAATATTGTAGGCCGGAAAAAGTGTGTACGTGACCACATGTGAGAAAAAACTGACTACATGTGTGAAAAAACTGTAAACAGGGGCGCGGCCCATTTTCATGTGTTTTTAATAAAAGCAATGAGCGCAGTGGGAAGCTCCGAAGTCGTTTCGGTGTGTGACCTGATCACCTGAGGGCTTCCCCTGGTCCAGGTACTTTGAATATGCAGCTGTCTCCGTGTGATTTATTCTAAATGTGTTGTGAATTACTCTAGGTTACTGCGGATAAAACGAACACGCGGAAGGTCCAGTTAAAGGGAACTTCACAATATATATATATATATATATATATATATATATATATATATTCATTTTTTATATGTTTAAAATAATATATTTTTACATAAATTAAACTTGAGCGTTTAACATTTTTCTGATTGTTTATCACCATAATTCATCAAAGTACCTTAGATTATTAGTATGTAATTGTTGCAACACATAGTTACAAGATGGGGTTACAAATTGGTCAAGGGAGCCACTGGGAATACACTCTGTGGCATTTTCCCCACGGCTTAGCATTGGACAGCTGAAATGACCTTTTATGTCTATGCATTAAGCCACTAAGTGAGAAATCTCTAAGGAAATCCCATGCCAGATGCATAAATAGGCATAGATTAAAACTTTAACAGCTGCATCTCAGTAGAAAGGAGGTAACAGCATTCAATAAACAATGACATGCAGTTGACACATTCTGACCTTTTCTCAAAAGATCATAAAATGTTGTGCATCTTACAACTGCCAATGCACAACATTGATATGGTAAATAAATGTAGGTTAATGCAAAATATGTCATCCTCAAAAGCTAGAAGCAAACCATGTAAAAATTCAGTATGTGACCTCCTCACTGTTAGATTTGGAAAGCAATCTTGCCTAAACCAATTTGTTAGGGGGGGTACTATTGCCAGATAGCTGAACAATTACACCACAAAGCTAAGCCAATCTACTAAAGACAGTAATGGCTCAGCTTGATATGTCTGCATCTGTCTGAACAGAACCCATACACTGACTTGTCAACATAATGTCACACTCACACCTAAGGTTCAGCGTTGAAGCAGGGATTTATTTATTTTGTTTTTTTCCCCCACCCTTCTCCGGCGCTTGTTACTTGATAATGAAAGCGAGATGATGGCAGCGAAATTCGCCCCATATTAATCTCTCAGCATTTTCTACCATGACAGCACAATTTTTGGTGCATCTTCGAACAATCAGCAGCCTCGGTGTATTTGTCCCTCAGAGCAGATGCAGACTGCGCTCAAATCTCCCAGATCCAATTTGGATATAATGTTTAACGTCTGTCATTGTGAAAAGGCAAGAGAGGAATAGAGAGATAGAGTGAGAGAGAGAGAACATGGGTAAATCGAAGAAAACTTTGGAAAGCATTTATGATTTCCGGTATTTTTATATACATTGCAAGAGCGATTACTTTTGCCATAGGGTTATAAACAGATTGTGTGAGAAAACTACTATCATTCTGCCTAATTCTGCAGACTTCCACACTTTGGGTAAAAAATGACTCATATGCTTTGGTTTCTGCATCTTCCTGCATAAAGTTATAAGCTGAGGATTTAAGTCTTTTCTGAATATTTTCTGCTTCATCATTTGGTTCCACAGCATATCAATGTATGTTGTAGGATTTATCTCTTTTCTCCTTTGAAGGCCTATTTTTGTGGAACTTTATTGCTTTTCTACTTGGAGAAATGTGTACAATATCTTTGTACATTGTCTAAAACAAAAATTAAACTTGTACTATTGTTTTTTCTGCAGAGCATCAAACCCTAAACATTTTGTTCTTAGAGTTGCTCTATATCTATGCCAAGCCTAAGGATTACAATGAGCTGCCTGTATTTTGGACATGAATTTGATAATGCTTCTGAAAGCCTTTTTCACATACAAATGTTTTCCAAGGTTGAGTTCAATTTCACCACATGTTCCCTACCACTTCGTCTAAGCCCTACGTTTTTGTACATCCACTTCAAAAAGCAGCTAAATTGCGTTCATGATGTAATGTATGGGAACCTGGTAAAGCTATCAAGGCTATCAGATTTTTCAGGGGCACTCTTTACCTGAGGTTTACACTCCTTTCACTCCAGATTAAGACTGCCCTACGGTCCAGACACAGTTTGAGCAAAACTGTATCGTGAAAATTTTTTGAGAAGTATTTCAGATTAAAAGCAATCTACAGCGTTTGTAGTGCTTGCCAAATTTGGTTTTTCATGCTATTTTTCTAGCCATACTACCACAGCGCTACCACCACCAAATCCCTGTACATATGGGAGGGATTTATGTTTTATGTTATGTTTGGCAAATGCTGTTGGTTTATGTTCAGTGTCTTCATCTTCAAGAATGACCCTAAATGTTCCCTGTAGTGGAACATTTGACCACTACCTGATGACTTTATATAAAGGGTCAGTGAATGCAATTTACTGTAGCTTTAAGAACAGTTCAAGTTAATTGAAAAGTGTTTGAACCATGGGTTCAGGTAGGGAACTGCTGTGTGGGATCAGTTAAGCTCTTTCAGTACATCTATGAGAGGACATGAGGTCAATAAGATTTTTTTTTGCAAAATATAGAGTTAAATAAATAAATACATTTTCAATTGTTTTAGTTACTGATCGTCATCCTTTTAAAACAATTTAGTCCATTACATAACACTCTCTTTTTACACTTGACGATATTGTCCTCCAAGATAAAAATTGAATATATTCTTTATTTCCATCCATAATACACCTGAAATCCTGTAGTCATTAACAAATTGTAACAAACTATAAATAACTATTTGCCTTACACTGAAATATACATCATCTTATACACACAAAGGTCATGTTTACAATGAACTGATTATTTGTTTAAGAAAATTACTTAACATTTAATTGCACTAGCTGTACTGAAATAAAAGATTAACAATAACTGAAAGTCTGCCTCACATATCATTCCCTCTGAGACAAGCAGGTACCATTTTCCCCTCTGCAAATGTTTAATTAACTAAGAGTTCTCTAAATAACACATTTACAAACAGATGCATCAAGCTCAGCTTAAATCTATTGTTCCTTTTTTTATTATTGATTGACCGGTAAATGCTACTCAATTATACTGATGTAGCACCTTTGCCTTACAAGCGATACGTAAAAATTCCTGAAGCACTAAAAATTTTGTGGGGTGTTCTAATTTTTCATGGCATGTGAATTTTTGTTCTTTATTTGAGAAATGCACTTCGGATGGTCATTCATTCTACTTGTTGTAGATCATTGCATATTTAACAAGCTTTGACTTGAAAACTGAGATATTAATAACTGGCTAAAATGTGTTCTCAATAACCGTCAAAGGCAAACCATACATGCGGCACAAAAAGGTGAAAAATACACTTCCAACAGCAGCATTTGTTTTCCCTAAATGGCGAAGGGGCTAAGCAATACTGTTTTACCTCCTTGTACACTATTGTTTCGAACTCTCCTAAAACCACCACACAGCCAAGGTGGAGTATGTATAATTATATGCCTATTCATGAATATTCAACACCACTGATCTTATTGGAAGCACTTTGACAGCATCAAGTGGTGAGAGGTATGCCTTATTTAACTATTTACAGTACTAACTACCTAAATGTATATCTACTGTAGGTCCATGTTTAAATTAACAACCTCTACATAATTTTGAATCTTTTTGACAGCAAACACACCACCAATCTTCTCATATAGATGCAAATAAATTTGGGTAGTAAGGGGTTAATGTCTGTTGTTTCTGAGAAGCATAAAAAATGTGAATTTTTGTAAACCAATTTTTTTTTTTACTTATACGGAAGAGTCCCAAAGACATCCGTGTTAAAAAACATAATACAAAACATAATAAACAATGTTAGCGCCTAGAGATTGTCATTGTTAAAGGTGACAGTTGGAAAAACGTACCAAAACCAGTTGATTCCACCCTCGATGGATGCAACACAAAGATCACATCTTCAGTCAAGGTTTTGCAGATCTGATATTTTTTAGAGTCCTGACCTTACCGGGTGTTTGATGTCCTATTAGGATGCCTCAACAATTATGCATTACATCTATCCATGCCTAAAATGTAAACATAGATTTAATTAAACAAAAATAAAACATTACAAGAAAAATTGCTGTCGACGCTAAAACTTTGCTTCCAATGTAATTCAGCCCTGAATTGATGTAATCTGGAAATAAATAAGACAATTTTTAAAGCTAACCTTTCTCTTTAGTCATGAAGTGCAACAAGCAAAGGAGGTATTTTCTGAGTGAACCAGCAAAAAGTAACAGTGATGCCAGTGATGAGTAATAGTTGATCATGATGTCTCCTGTAATGACATCACCATGCAGGGGCAGTGGAGTTATGATATATTCATATTTTTTCTTTTTACCAAAAAGTTTCTAAGAAACTGAAGGAGATAATTTTTCACCAGAAAGGGAGTGTTGTGCGAGCAGTGGCTTTGACGCACTTCATTTCTTACTCAGAGGCTTACAACGTTGAGTAGAAATTGGTAATATCAGGATGTGACAGAGTTAAGGTAAAAACCGGTCTAAAATGTGGCAGAGGGGCCGGTCAAAAGGCCGAAAATAATAGGGTGCTTGCAAAAAAAGGTTCTCTCCCAAAAGGTACATACTCCCTCCTCTCTTTTCTATGTAGCTTTGTCTCCCGCTCCCACACCCCATTCCCAGGGACCGTTTTCTGACAGGAAACATTACCCCCATTACAGATCGCTAGATACCACTCGCTGGATGTCAAAAATATCAGACTGATCACATGGCACGACAGAAGAGTTGCACCGTGGCAGAGAGGACAGTCAAATGGCAGAAAATAATAGGGTGCTTTCCGGGCCTGACAGATAACCTGGAGGAAGCCACACAATGGGTGAGCAACATGGGTGGGCTTTACAACAGAACAAGCAGGAAATGGCTTTGCATTTCACCTGTCTTCTCATTTCAGCTGACATTCCAGATAGCACATGTCATATTGCTGAAGAAAATATCTATGCAAAGCCAGTTTGAATCACAGCTGCAGGCAGTCAGTAAGCAAAAACTCTTCATTTTAACACAACCTGCAAAGTGCCCAGACATGCTGCAAACTTGGTGGTTATTTTTAGTTGACTTCAATAAAAGGCAATTCCCTGATTTATGCTCAGTTAGCTTTTAATTAGAAATCAATCTAATTTGAATAAAAACATTGATCCTCATTCAAAATAAACTATTTGTCTGCAATTACAAAACCCATTAAAGCATAATTAGACTTTCACCCACTGAGACACAAAGAAATTGTATCAAGATAAAACAGAGCATTTTAGTCTTCATTTTAGTGTCTTTTTTCAGTTCATTGTACTTGTGTTTCCATCTCCTTTGCAGGAAGCCTAATGGTAAAATTTAATTGCAGCCAAAATGTATTGATTACTAGATTGACATATACTCCTTTTTTTTTTAATAGTACTCCATGAAATATAAAAAACAGAAACATTTGCTTTGAGCAGTTGATGTATGCGGGTTTTAAAATTCAGAAAAATGATCAGCATCAAACTTAAATCAAAAGGATGCTACTTGCATGTATCACAATGTATCTAAAGTCGTCACAAACAGGAGACCCTACTAAGTGCTTTTGTCATAAAGTGCTAATATGACAAAATGGAACCAGAAAGTCTCAAACAAGTCAGTCAGTGTCCTTATCATAAAGGTCACACAAATCTCTTCACTCATTTACAATACTTTGAAAAAAGCTGTATGTGCACTTTACAAAATGTTCAGACAGAGCTTTTCTCTCCTAAATATCTTTTGCTTTAATCCACGGGTTTTAAAGTTTGGCAGTGACTTGTAAAAGTAATGATACCTCAATTTACTTTTTCACATTTTGTCACATTAAAACCACAAGTGTCATTGTTTTTTATTGGGACTTCATTTGATAAATCTAAAATTATTTTACTCAAAATGTAATTTAATCTGCAAAATCTACAAACCAACAGCTGTAAAAACACTTGTTGTAATCAGCAAAACAAAAATAAGAAGAAGAAAAATAGATATACCTCAACACAGTTCTGCGTTATTTGCTGTTAATTCAGCATTTAACTTTATGTTCTCTCTGTTTTTTCTCTACCAAGAAGCTATGTGCTCTCTTTCATTGACTCACTGTTTTTCAGCTTAGCTGTCTTTCTCTCCTAGATGAAGCCACTAAAGGAGCTAGAACCATCAATGTTTTAATTTTCTTTCACATAGAAAGTACTCCGGGATCACTGTTTCTGTGTTCTTTTTGTGTCTCTGCCCCAGTCGGTCATGGCAGGCAGTGACTCACATTGGGCCTGGTTCTGCTGGTGGTTTCTTCCTGTTAAAGGAGAGTTTTTCTTTCCACTGTCGCTACATGCATTTACTTTGTAAACTGCCTTGAGATGAGATGTTGTGAAATGGCGTTAAATAAAATAAATAAACTGAATAAACATACACCTATGTTTTGTAAATTTTTTAAATCACCCTACTCAGTTGCTCATTTCTTTTAATCTGAGTATGCTATTTTTAATAACTGTACACGAATTTTTCTTATGTTGTAAATTATAGTCTTTTATTCTTATTTTTAGTTTTTTTTACCTTTTTGTGTATCTGTATGCTCCCATTTGCCTTACACTTTGCTGCTGGTACACCTGAATTTACCCACTGAGGGACAATAAACGTCCTTTGCTGGTTGAAGATGAATCAGCAGTTTTGGGAACGTTATTGATTTTTATCTTGATTACATAAAACATTTATACAAACAAATTAAAGAAGTGGCCAACTGCAGCCAACTGCAGCTCAATCCATCATTTTGTCTGTGATAAAATTAGATTGACATTAATGTAGTCGATATGTTGATGTGTTTGCAGTTTACCAAACTCAAGTGTACGTTAATTAGACTAACCTGAAAGAAGGAGTCATGATTAGTGTGAATATGGTTTATATGTTTTACAAAATGCTTGGAAGATTTTAGAGCTTTGGGTGTAACTTTTTAATGATGTTCGTTTATAATGTTCAACCACCTCATCCCTCATAAATTAGCCTTCCCAGGCCATGTCCAACCAACTGTACGTGAAATATAGCGCGGCTTATCATGAAGCGGCTCTCCCCTGAAGTTAACGGCGAACTCCCACAGAACTCTTTCCATTTTTGTTCTAAGGCAGCCTTCATAATTACTTGCTGTCGCATTCAGGTTGTAAATGGATCTTTATTGCCAGTCTGTAATCAGACTAAATCCTCGAGCCTATTCAGTGTCCTACTGCCGGCCCCTCTATTGATTTACAAATGACCCATGTATTATTAATCCAATGTTTTCCCCAACTTTACCTCATTATAAGCCCTCTCTGTAAGCAAAGGGCACCTTACTGCAGTGTTATATTGCACAGCACAGTTTCTGCAGGATCCTCACTGAGGTTTGTTTTTTTCCAATATGATATGCTCTTGGTGTTGAAAACAATGAAAATAGTGGAGTAAAGGGGCAGCAATATCTATGGATTCCTTTGCAGCTAATATAGAACTTTTTATCAGTTTGTTTCATTATGCATTTCCTCTTTTGTCCTTTCATAAAGGCAAAAATACACAATGAAATTACTTTCAAGCAGGAAATTATAACCCTATGTTGTGGTGGATAGATTTTTCTTTTAAATTAGTTATAAGAAATAAGAACCAAAGAGACCTCAGCTGATTTGATTAAGAATATACGGTAGTGCCTGAAAGTTTGACAATATTTTATGAGACTTGGTCATGTTTTCAGATTATTATATTTATATCGCTTTTGTTTTCGTGACACAATTTCATCCCTCCATTTATTCTCTATATCCACATTGTCCTGGTCAAGGTTCAAAAGTGTACTGTACCCTATCCTAGAAGTCAGTGGAAAAGAGGGTGGATACATCCTAGACAGGGTTCATCCAGTTCATCACAGCCTATCATGGCCACAGCCGGTGACTGAGGAGCAATTTAGACTTGCCAGTTAACTTAGTGTGCATTTTTGGACCGTGGGAGAAAGCTATAGTACAGAGAAAAAAATATTGCATGCACAGAACTCTCCCTTTGTAGCTGTGTAAAAATGACAGTCATGTGAATAAAAATTTGCTAATATTTTTTGATAATTTGGATAATTGTCACACGGTTTCTTATGCTGCCCCAAATGTTGGCTTCTAAAACAAAAAAAAATTTGACGCCCCCATCACTGTCATCCAATGGCCTCCACGGTCACCAGATCTCAACTCACAGGAGAGTCTTCATGGATGAGGACCTGACAAACCTGCAGCAACTGTGTGATGCTTTATTTTCAGTATGAACCAAAATCTCTGAGGAATGTTTTCAACACCTTGTTGAATCTATGCCACAATGAATTACAGCTGTCCAGCTTAGTATAGTGTGTTTCAATAATCAAGTGACTGTTTAACAGTTTCTTAAAGAAGGCAGGTACCTTCCTCTATCTAAACAACTCATTAAATATCAAATTTCCCCTGAGTTAATATTGGTTCCGTGTGAGTGCTAGGCTCCTAAAATGTTCCTGTTGAGTCAGTTCCAGGCAGCTGAGTCTGTTTTGTTTATCCCCCTTTGCATGGGTTTAATTTGCATTTGTGGATGCAGCAACAGCTTGAGATTACTGACAGTGCTTAATCTTTTAATGGGTGTCTCACAGAAATCCAGGTATCCTAACTGCATCACTTCTGTTCACTTGTACTTTACCAAAGCCTATTTTATAGTATTCTTTTTGAAACTGTAAGTTGCAACGAAAATTGTATTTTTAAACTAGTTATACATCTCAAAGCGACACAGACTGGTAGCACCTATATTATTGGTAAATGAATCCAAAGTAGGCTCTCATGGAGATGTACATGTTCACATCTTCAAGGCAGTGGATGAGCCAAAAATGAGAACTGAGTAAGACGTTGGTATTGACCGTTTAAGTTCATGTTGCAGCTTGAAATGAGATCATTGGAAAACAGAAGCTCTGATCAAAGCCTCTGTGGAGCACAGAAATTAATAAAAGTCTCGGCTGTATTGACTAAAGCCTTTGGCAGATAGAGGCAGTCTGCAAAAGATTTGTTTCACACAAAAGGCTGAATATCATTCCATCCCTCCGCCTCTTTTTCTAACCCTACTTTTCGCTCATTCATAGCGGAAGGGAGGGTGTATTATCTGTGGTGAAAGGGAAAGGTGTTGCTTTGTGAGATTTATTAGGGGCACACTTGGAAACAAAAAATGAGACGTGCTTGTATATACTTTCACAAACCTAAGTATTTTCTGAGTTGTAGGTAGTATTACTGCCATAAAACAACACTATCTTTGATTTGCCAAATCACAACTTGATTTTAAGATTTTATCCATCACTATTTAGTTTTCGGGAGTATTTGAATTTAAGGTACCAAAAATTCACAAACAGTGCTCAAGAGTTCAAATTTACCATACTTCATATATCTTTGAAAAATTCAAGAGTTCAAGAAATTCAAGCATAGATCAAATCATCTAAGTTGCTCCACATGCTACAAAAGTAGCAAAATGGCCCTTTTACCAGAATTTAGTATAGCGGGATCTGCAGATAAAATAACCAAACTAATATTTAAGAAAGTTTACATAATATTTTATACTTAAACTCCAAGAATACATTACAAAAAGAATGCTAGCATAAATCTAGAAATTTGAGTCTAGAAAAATTATTAAATAAATTTTAAACAAACTGCCTTCCGGTGAAATATGTGACATAGGTTCATGTTGAACTTTTTTATTTATATATTCAAAACAGGATAGAAAAAGGTATAACTAGTCATTAAAGGTATTGGATTATGCGATGAAAATATGTAGGAACCCTGGCCTTCAGATGACGCTTAGAAATGAGATTTGGCCAAAATCTCACCTATGCATACTCACAACATATTTGCAACGTGCACAGATTACATTTACACAACATTTTGTCTGGATTCAGACTTTATATGTAAAGCTCAGATTAAATATTTAAAAGACTGTACCGACTTTTTTATAGTTGAAAACCATCGTTAGCTTATGAAATAACGGTGTGGGACCAATTAGACCGAAGCAGCACTAAATTAAAAAACAGCTTTTTTTAAGCCATATAGAAAACTACGATGGTCACAAAAGGAATATTATAGAAAAGGAAAAGGAGAAAAAAATGCATTTTAATATATTAAAAATGATTAAAAGTGAGCAACCACCTATGCTCTGCAGGTGTTTCATCACGCAACAAAAAAGCGCAGACTACGAATGCAATCAGTTCTAATCAACAGAATGCGTCAAGACTATTGTGCTCACAGTTTCATCTCCTTCAATTACCACAGCAAACTGTGTCAGAAGCCTAAGTGTCAACTGAAGCACTTAATTCTTAATCAGCATTGTGGAAGTGGGTGTGTGATATTCATTGGTCACATTAGCTCATTTGTTATCTTTCACCATATCATATTAGAGAGGCAAATGTATTAAATATTACCGCCGGTGGATGTATGGTGGCGATTGGGGGAATGTTTGTTAGTATTGCACAAAATGTCCTGGTGTTGCTCAAACAATGAATAGCAAAAAGGTCTCAAGGAATTTTTTTTTCTCCACGTGAAGAGCAAGGAGAGCACAAATTGTCAGAGAAATAAATAAATTACCTGCAAGCTTCTTCAAACAGCTGTCAAAAAGTCAGTCAAGGGCACCTTATACATACACACACTACTTGTTCCCCCAGGAAATCAAATCCCAGCTAAGAGGTTGTTTTTATTTTTTTATTTTACTCTTTTCTTTATTGCCCCGTTACTTTTTACATTTCTGTCTTAGAAGCAAATCAAGCAAATAAACATCCTTGGAGCTGTCTGAGCTTTAATATGATGTCTGATGCTCGACGCCTCACTACAGAATAATCCTGCTGTGCCTGTGATCTCTGCCTTGAGAGAGCCAAAGGAGACCGGGCAATAAAAATGTCATTATGACCACGCAGCACCTTGTGCTAAACAGAAGTAAGCATAAATTAAGAGGGGAGGGGAGAGACACAAAAAGAGCCAAAATGAAAGCAGTTGGGGGGGGGGGGGGGGGGGCAGGTGTTCGGCAACCNCCCCCCCCCCCCCCCCCCCCCCCCCCCCCCCCCCCCCCCCCCCCCCCCCCCCCCCCCCCAGGTGTTCTGCAAGCAGTGACATGAATGAGGTGATTTGCATGTTCCCTGCTTCTGAATGTAACTTGAGGAGCTGCAACCTGCTGCTGTGGGTTATCTGCACTGCACTGTGTTGATTCAACAATAAGCTTAACCTCTTGTGTCAGTTCACAAAAGCAAAGCAATCCTCTCTGTTAATTCAAGGCATTTACAAGTTACTATTTACAAGTGTGAGGTGCATTTTGTATTCAGCGCCCTGTACTCTGACACTCCTGAATAAAATTGAGGGCAACTAATTGCCTTCAAAGGTAACCTGAATACTAATTTGATGTCACAAAAAAATCCACCTGATCTGGGAAGCACCAAAGGTTTCTTATGGATCATTAGTGAACAAACAGCATCAGCACCAAGGAAAGCATCTTTACAACATATAAAGTTTATATCAGCGTTAGGTTATATAACAATACTCAAAGCTTTGAACATCTCACAGCGCGCTGTTTAATCCATCATCTGAAAATGGAAGGAGCATTGCATCACGGCAAATCTACTAGGACAAGGCTGTCCAACTAAACTGACAGGTCAGGCAAGGAGAGCATTGTTCCGACCCCAGCCATGGTTACAAAATGAAAGGCCAGTATGAACTTTTCTGGAACTTTCAAAATAAATTGCATAAACCTACTCCCAGCACAGCCAGGAAAAGGGATAACAGAGGACTTCCTGTGACGTCACTGTCCAAATAAAATCACAGCTTTTGCAACAAGCTGACCTCTTCCACACAGGTCCCCAGAGGAACTGGACGGAGGGACACAGCGCGCTAATGTCCCTTTTCCGGCAAACAGACACAACTTTTCAAACTGGATCCAAGAGTGTCATTGGATCACGCGATCATATGCACCAAGTTAAGTAGGAATGAATTGCTGTTTGTATATCCAGTATTCATTCATGAACGGGGGTAATTAAGGTACAAGCATTGCTTGCCTTTCTCACTGAGGTCTACAGAAGCAAACTGTGTTCCAGAGAGTTCCCAGCAGAGACCCTGTCTCTACAACACCGAGTGGAGCAGTTTTCCTGGTATGAAGGAAGGACAACAGGACCGCATCACCATGGTTACAGCGGTAACGTGCAGTTTGGCCAGCAGACAGAGCGAGCCGTCCCACCCCACAGCTAGTTAGCTACAACTAACCTTTTGTTCACCGTGGATGCTTTTTCCAAACTTCGTGGCCCTGGACAACTTTTCCTCAGCACGGTTCACGTACGAGGTTGTGTTTGGGCAGAGAGAAGTAATTTAGAATGAAATAACCTAAACATTTTTGGTTTTATGACGTTTGGTTTTGTTTGTGTTGAAACTCAGCTATCTTAGTGCTAGCAGATTAGCTGTAAGCACATTTGCTCAGTTTGTGTGTTCTGTTTTTTTTTTTAAAGTTAAGACAAACTTTATTTAAAGGGTTTTTTAAACACAGAAGATCTGCCATTTTATGCATTTTAACCCTTTTATTAATGGTATTTTAAAGGTATGTGTTTGATTCGGATGATAAGCTATAAGCTTCTTTTGTTAGCTTTAACTGCTAACAGCTAAGAACA
>JAHUTJ010059797.1:0-12976 GCA_036250325.1 Characodon lateralis
GTGTTCCTTGGTCTTCATGATGCTCTCTGCGCTTTGAACAGAACCCTGAGACTATCACAGAGCAGGTGCATTTATACGGAGACTTGATTACACACAGGTGGATTCTATTTATCATCATTAGTCATTTGGGACAGCATTGGATCATTCAGAGATCCTCACTGAACTTCTGGAGTGAGTTTGCTGCACTGAAAGTAAAGGGGCCGAATAATATTGCACGCCCCACTTTTCATTTTTTTATTTGTTAAACAAGTTTGACACATCCAATAAATTTCATTCCACTTCCCGATTGTGTCCCACTTGTTGTTCATTCTTCACAAAAAATTTGAATTTTATATCTTTATGTTTAAAGCCTGAAATGTGGCAAGAGGTTGAAAAGTTCAAGGGGGCCGAATACTTTCGCAAGGCACTGTATCTCTACCAGCTTTGCTCATCTGGTAAGAATTTTTTGTGTATTCTTTTCAAAATTGTTGAATCTCATTTAGATTGGAAGGAAAACATCTGTGAAGATCCATTTCAAAGCTTCAAAATGGTTCTCAATTGTCTTTAGAGGCTGGATTTTCACTTTGCCCTTCTAACATTGCACGTGTTTTGATCTTTTCTATATCATTCTAGCTCTGACTGCATGTTTAGGATCGTTATGCTCCTGGAAGGTGAACCTTCACCTTAGTTTTAAGTCTTTTACAATGTCTAATGGGTTTTGTCCTGGATTGCCCTTAGTTTAGCTATGTCAATATTTCTATCCATTCTAACTAGCTTCCCTGTCCCTGCTGAAGAAAACCTTCCCCATAGCATGATGCAACCCCACCACAACATTTCACCAATCTCAAAGGTGTGTTCAGGAAGATGTGCAGAATGGTTTGCATGTAAGCCAGAAGATTTAATTTTGGTCTTATGTGAAGAGAGCACACCCGTCACATGTTTGTTGTGTCCCTTACATGGTAAACCTCCAATCAGACTTCATATGGCTTTCTTTCTACAATAGCTTTCTGTAATAAAGACTCTTTTCAAGAAAGACCAGATTTGTATAGTGCTCAACTACCAGTTTTCATGGGACGGATTCTCCCACCTGAACTGTGGATCTTTGCAGTTCCTCCAACTGAGCCTCTTGGCTGCTTTTCTGATTAATGGTCTCCTTGTTTAACCTGTCAGCTTTGGTGGATGGTCATATCTGAGTAGATTTGCAGTTGTGCCATAAACTTTCGGTTTTCAGATGATGGATTAAACGGTGCGATGAGATGTTTGAAGCTTGGGATATTGTTTTATAACCTAACCCTACCTCAAACCTCTGAGCAACTTTAACTCTGACTTGTCTGCTGTATTCCTTGGTCTTCATGATGCTGTCTGTTTACTAATGTTCTCTAACAAACCTCTGAGACATTCACAGAAAAGCTGGAGTCATACTGAGATGAAATTACACCCTACTGGACTCTGATTACAAATTTGTAGACCTCTCAGAGACCTTGGTTGTACTCAGTGTTATTTATGAATTGCTGAAAATACATAAATGGCTCACGTTTCAGATTTGTATTTGTAAAATAAATGTGCACTTTTGACAAAATGTGATCAAGGCACTGAACAGTATTCGTGCAATATGAAGCGTAATAACCTGGACATTTTATGAGTTCAGACAGGCTCATAATCATAGTAATCTCATTTTGTCTGTAATAACTCATTTTTACCAAATGTGTGATACCTACTACAGGAGGCTCAGCCAAAACTTCAGATCTTTTTTCTGTTAGAAAAAAACCTGGAATTACATTAGAAAAAAGTAAACATTAATACAGCGCAATAGAATTTATTTGTAAAAAGGGAAAAAAGGAACTTCAGATCTTGTCTCAGATCAAATAATATGTGTACTTCTGTGCCCTGCGGTAAGCTTACATATTTGATAAACCAGTTGCAAATTTTAGTATTTGATCAGCCTGTTGCAGGAGGACAAGTTGTGAGGACAGAAGAGTGAACAAATACAAGGAAGGACAATGTCCTGCAGCTATTCCTGTTTAATTATTTTAGTACTTTACAGTCGACATGAACAGACTGTCCAACAAAAATCTTAATAGACAATCACACTGCGTGTTTGTTTCTGTCACGCTTGCCTTTTCAGACGCACACAAATAAAACTGTCTCTGTTAGTCATGTCGGCAAGAACAATGAACTAGATCTTGCTTCAGCACACATGGGAAGCATGCACACAGATGTGTACCATTCTACCTTTTTGGGTCATGACCTTACATTGTGCAGCAACACAGTCGTGATGCTCTCACAGTGAATATAAACACAGGCAATTGACTGGAACGTCCATGACTCTGTGCCACATGCATCTTGGAGGGGGTAATTTGTGAGCACTGGACTGAAACATCCAATGGAGACATTCACAAAAACATAGCCCAGTGTTTAACTGTAGCATGTGACTGCAGATAATGGTAGCATATACAAATGCAGCCATTTTGTTTCATTGCCATTGTAAAACATCTAGGTGCATCTCAAAAAATCAGTTTATCAATAAAACGTGATATATTTCAGGATTTGTTACTGTTATATTGGATGATTATGGATTACAACTCATAACAACTCAAAATTCAGTTTCCAAGAAATATGTAATATTGTAGCTTAACTTAACTTCACTCCAATAAAAATCTATTTTTTTATTTTAGAAATGTCATGTTATGGCCTACACAATCAAAGGGAAGACTTGACAGTTGTCCAACAGACAGTCACTGACACCCTCTAGAAGGTCACTGCTAAAGAAGCTGGCTGTTCACGGGTGCTGTATCCAAGCATGTTAAAGAAAAGTCAAATGAAAGAAAACGGGTGGTAGAAAAAGGTGCATGCGGAACAAAGAGCTAATTCAATGGTTTGGGGAAGATTCACATGCCTTGCACTGCCACCACACAGAGATGTATCCAGTTTATTGGGTAAGACATTTGCAATGCTTGTGTTAAGGCACTCTAAATCCCAGATGTCAGAACAGTCTTACCTGAGCCAAGGAGAAAAAGGACCCGAATGTTGCCCAAAGAAAGTTAGAACAAAGTATTTTTTTGCATTTCATGTAGAAACCAAAGATCCCAAAGGCTTGATGACTCTTGGAAGGGCACAGAATCCCAGTTGCCTGTAGTGAGAAGGTTTTACTGTGATGATTTGGAGAGCAATGTCATCTGCTGGTGTTGGTTTACTGTGTTTTATCAAATTCAAAATCACAACAGCAGTCTCCCAGAAAATTTTAGAGCACTTCATGCTTCTCTATGGTGACAGGCTTTATAGAGATGGAGAGAACACCTCAGTAGTGCCACAGGCAGACCGCTTTCTTGCCACACCGCATTGATGTAGTAATTCATGCAAAAGGAGCCCTGACCAACTACTGAGTGCATAAACTATACAGCACATACACATACTTTTCAGGAGGCTGACACTTCTTATTGGTTTAATATAATAATGACATTTTCAGAGAAACTGAATTTTTTATTTGTTGAAAAATATTACTGTGTGGGTAATACATCTATGTATGAGTTTCGCTTTTAGAAATTAGAATTAAATAAGCTTTCTGATTATATTCTAGTTTAATGAAACAAACCTATATTTCATTATGTATTAGTCATGTATTAGTATTATATCTCAATATGTTTTTTCTCTCCAACACCAATTAAGCATGAGACATTCAAGCTCACTTCTGACTCTTGAGCACATATGTGGACACTAAAGGAAGCCTTTCTTTTTTACACATAACACATTTTAACCTTGATCTACCTTGATCTCTTTGGACATCATCACAGGTTCTGCTATGATTGCTTTGACAACCAGCACACACACACAAATTCACAGCACCACCTCTGCTCTAACTCACAAGAAGCAGACTGAATCTAACACACAGATTCCTGTGGATTTCGCACACAAGGAAAGAGGCAGATAAAGAGGACTCCAACACATACAAAACACTGGTGATGCTTGTTGAATACAGAAGGAAGGAGCTATGTCTTGTATTATATATTCTCAAATGTTCTCCTTTAGAAAACAATTTACAGAGATAGATCTTGTTCCACCGTAACAGAATCCCACCTTAAGAGGTCATTCATGCTTGTTGGTAAAATCTCTAAAATGAGACAAAAAATAATGTGCAAAACACATTTACTTCAAAAAATTTAAAGGTCTAAACCTTTAATTACATATATGGACAGCACAAACATTTTAGACTTCTCCTTAAATCTTGGTACAAATAAATTGACCTTCTTATGTCAACTAGTAATGGATTATTTTTTGGGCTTCTGTCTTTAAAATCAGATGCAAAGACCTGTGCAAAAGTTAAGAGAGCAAAAGTACAATTCTTGAATTGAGAAAATAGCTGTCTCAGATCATTAAATATCATCAATCTAAATTTAAAGTCAAGCAAAGATAATCAGAATACATACAAACAAGCAGTTTTCTAATGATGATATAATTTATTAGGAAAAGAATTTGCAAACTATACCTAGGTCTGGTTACTGCCAACCCTGTAGAATTAAGAATGACTGAAATAGGACCATCCTTACAACATGAATCAGGCTAAAAGATCTCGAAAAACCAACACATCATTCTCAGATCAAATGAAAATTCAAGAACAAAAAGTCACAGCCATGTATCAGTTAAAAAAGCTATTTGTAAGGTTGTGGGAAGGAAAACAACAAACCAAGGTGAGGCCTTTATCCACAAATTGAGAAAGCATGGAACGGTTGTGAATTTTCCCAAGAGTATTCATCTGACCAAAATTACTTCAAGAGCACATCAACAACTCATCCAGGAGTTCACAAAAGAATAAAGTAGAACATTTAAAGCACTAGACATATGGAGTTAAATTTGTCTCAATATTATTCAATCAAACAAAAAACTAATCTCAATCAAAAAAATAATATTCAATCAAAAAAAAACTAATCTCAATCAAAAAATATTAAATTGTGATCAAAACTTTCAGAGTTGCAATGATTTTTCTTTTTTTTTTTTAATGGAATATTTTATTTTGGGGAGAAAAAAAATTAGTTTGATAAAACTTTTTTTGACTAAAAGGACTAATTTTTTCTCACGAAGAGAAAAAAGTTATTTGCAAAACATAAACTTTTATTTGCGCATGTCAAAAATTTTTGGTTATGAGTCTCGCTTTTTTGGTTTTGACGCTCTCTGTTTTTGGTTGAACTCAACAAATTTTGAGTGCTGGGAACATGAACATCCTGGGCGGGGCCTAAAGACGAACGATGCAAGACGTTTCCCTATTGGTTAGCGCTGACTAAAGCCGCAGACTCTGATCCCCCGCACCTCTGAACTTCTGCTCGAACTGCAGGGCTTGCAGCTTCGCTTCAGTGAGGAGACATCAACTGTACAGAAGAAAACTGCGGTTAAGTGAGCCGACAGTCAGAAATACGCGGTCACGTCAGCCGACACCAGCTCTCTCTTAAAGATTAGCGTCGCGCATATAAGGTGCATTACGGTAATGGAGCAGAAAGGACCCGATCCTGGCAACGGTTGAGAAATTATGTAAAATTATGAAATACTAATTCTGGTTATAATATAGATGACCCTCTAATATAATCTGAAGAGATTGTGTTGTCACCTCTCTTGGTTTTTGGAGAAATAATTTCCTGAAAGTGGGACAAATGCATATAATGGTTGAGCATTTTGAGGTATTTTTGGACAAGATACTTCTCCAAAATTGTACAGTCAAATATTAAATATTTATTCTTTTACATAAAACATTAATGTGAAAGTTGTAAAAATGTAATTAATATAAATGTTCTGTAGGTTACTTTTCTGTTTTCCTCTTATTTTCTCAACCGTTGCCAGGATCGGCGTCCTTTCTGCTCCATTACCGTAATGCGCCTTGTATGCGCGACGCTAATCTTTAAGAGAGAGCTGGTGTCGGCTGACGTGACCGCGTATTTCTGACTGTCGGCTCACTTAACCGCAGTTTTCTTCTGTACAGTTGATGTCTCCTCACTGAAGCGACGCTGCAAGCCCTGCAGTTCGAGCAGAANCTGACGTGACCGCGTATTTCTGACTGTCGGCTCACTTAACCGCAGTTTTCTTCTGTACAGTTGATGTCTCCTCACTGAAGCGAAGCTGCAAGCCCTGCAGTTCGAGCAGAAGTTCAGAGGTGCGGGGATCAGAGTCTGCGGCTTTAGTCAGCGCTAACCAATAGGGAAACGTCTTGCATCGTTCGTCTTTAGGCCCCGCCCAGGATGTTCATGTTTCCAGCACTCAAAATTTGTTCAGTTCAACCAAAAACAGAGAGCGTCAAAACCAAAAAAAGCGAGACTCATAACCAAAGATTTTTGACATGCGCAAATAAAAGTTTATGTTTTGCAAATAACTTTTTTCTCTTCGTGAGAAAAAATTTGTCATTTTAATCAAAAAAAAAGTTTTATCAAACAAATTTTTTTTCTCCCCAAAATAAAATATTCCATTTAAAAAAAAAAAAAAATCGTTACAACTCTGAAAGTTTTGATCACAACTTAATATTTTTTTATTGAGATTAGTTTTTTTTTTATTGAATATTCCAAAAGTTTTGACCACAATTTATTTTTTTGATTGAGATTAGTTTTTGTTTTTTTTTTTGATTGAAATTAGTTTTTTGTTTGATTGAATAATATTGAGACAAATTTACCTCCATATAAACATCTCATTTGCTTTCATTAGGGTTAACATTTATGATTCAGCAATAAGAAAGAAACTTTGCAACAGTGGTATCTTTGAAAGAGCTCCAAGACAAAAACAAACAAACTGCTGAACAAAAGAACACAAGGCCCAATCTCAGGTGCAAGCTCAACGGAGAAAGGCCCTCAGCCAGACCTTCTTGTGGTAAGGCAACTGTGTTAACAAATGTGTTACTATGGAGCCCAAAACTCACACAGCAATTCAGAAATAAAGAAATCCGGCCAAAAAGAACAAAATGTCTATTGAGTGTAAAAGTCATCTTCAAACATCTAATTGTACTATTTAATCCATCATCTGAAAACAGAAAGTTTATGGCACAACTGCAAATCTACTGAGACATAACCAAGTTGTGGTATGACCTTAAATGGGCAGTTCGTTGTTGAAAACTTGCCAATGTGGCTGAAATAAAGCCAAAATTCTTCTCAGCAATGTAAAAGTCCAATTTCCTGTTATCACAAACACTGTTTCTGCCAAGGGTGGTTCAACCATTTTTCAGGTTTAGGTAGTAATTACGTTTTTACATTGGGCCAGGTTGGTTTGCATAGCTTCTTTAGTCCCCCTGCTAAACAAAATCATTATTTGAAAACTGCAATTTGTATTTGATGTCACAAAGAAAACAAATATCTGTACACCAGAGTGTACAGATTTTTGTTGGGTCAATTGGCAACTGGTCAGTTGGTGTGCAGAGCTTTAGTCTCCGCTCTCTGTGTTGGTCCTGCAGTTAACCAATGACCTGTACAGGTTGTACCATGCCAGCTTAGCTTTAGGACATCCTCTAGACTCCCTTGTCACCCTAAACATTTTCAAACAGGTACATATAGTGAGTTCATATTCTACAGTGTTGCTGCTGCTGACTTTTTAGACATATATCAATCATGAAGACGCCTGTGCACATAACATCCCTTCATCTATTGTCTATAAACCCTCATTCTTGGAAGGTCAGGGTGGGGGTTTGGGTGCCTATGTCCAGCAGTCATTTGCCAAGAGGCTAGGTACACCCTGGGCAGGTCGCCAGTCCGTAAAAGGTCAACACAGAGACACAACCATGCACACACAAAATAATGCCCAAGGACACCTTAAAGACCAACTAACCTAACAGTCATGTTTCTGGTCTTTGGGAGAAAGCCAGAGTACCCGGAGAGAACCCAGGCATGCCCTCAGACAACATGCAAATCGTATGCCAAAAGATTTCTTGGTACAAGGTAAAAGTGCTAACCACTGCTCCACTGAACAGTCTCTGTCATTTGTTATTGAATATTCTTAACAAATGTGCATATTTACACATACTTAACTCAATGTGCATGAAAGTAATCAAGTGAATCTGCACCTTTATTTCGTAGTTCTCATGAATATTTCAGCTGGGTTAAAGTCATTCTTCCATAAATCAGGGACAGTTGCTCCTTTCAACTGCCTTCATGAAATATATATGCATGAATGTAATATGTATGCAATGTTTATATGTTTTTATATTAGCTTACTGTGTTTATGCTGTAAAATTTTATATATGGTAATGATTCTGTAATGATTCTGTTCTACTGAAAACAAACACACTTGAGCAAAACTGTGCAGGCCAACACAGTTTTTTGAAAGCTACAATAAAACCAGTGCAGCCAAAGTCTCTACTTTTACTCCACTTTCAGCCCAGCAATGTCTTCACAGTTACAAAGCTCCTGTTTTTGACAGTGCTCTAAATCCCCTCAGTGAAATTTCACATCTTATGTCCTCTTTTGTTCCTGGTTTCCCTCTTTTCTCTCTTCACTCTCATCAGCTTTTATCTCATCGACCCTCCCCTTTCTTTCAAATCCTCTTTTCTCCTTTTTGTCCTAGCTGTATTCTGTTGTCTTCATTAGCCTGCCACAGTGTAGAAAGTCCTGATCTGATTCAGAACTCCACCACAGGCTGAATACATCGGCTTATCCACTGTGCATGTGTGCTTGCTTTTGTGTGTATGGGTGGACTGTGAGGCAATTTCATGATAGAGAAAATGGAAAGTAAGGGGGCTGTGCATAGAAATTTGTTATGTGACCTCCTTCCTGGCTGCTTGACAGAATGTGTAGTATTTGTACAGGGTGGTCATTGCAAAGCACTCAGCCGTCTATTGACTGGCAGCCATTGATCTGCCAAATCCAATGACTCACTAGCTGCTCAGAATGCAGCCCACATACATATGCACGCAAACGTGACTGCTGCGTGTGTAAATGGGCCCACATGCAGACACTGACTAATTAAAGTAATTACAGTCCTCAAATAAATGAGTATAATTGGCCTGAGAAATTTAAACAGAGTTGTTTTTTTTTGAAGATTGCAGTTAAAGGAGATTACTAACCCCCACCCTCACCCAGTAATTGAGAAAGCAATGTTGGAAGCCAAAGGTGAAATGAAGATGGTGGTTTTACATGGTGAAAGAAAGAAAGAAAGAAAGAAAGAAAGAAAGAAAGAAAGAAAGAAAGAAAGAAAGAAAGAAAGAAAGAAAGAAAGAAAGAAAGAAAGAAAGAAAGAAAAAAGAAAGACTTTTAACAACTTTTATTTATGTCACATTAGAACACATTATTGATTCACAACACAACAAAACTGTCCAAAAACAGAACCATGTACAGCTAAAACAAAACTGAAAAATTTCTTTTTTTCAGTAACTTGGCTCATTATGAGAAACACATATAACTGATACACTAACTGATGTTTTCATGCCTTTATTTCTGTTAATGATGATTTTCTGCTTACAGCCTACACCAAACCTTTTTAATACAGAAATGTGAGTTTTTGAAAGGTACGTTTTATGCCTGCTTAAAGGTTGTTATTTTCAAAATGTATTTACTTAAGCTTCAGACAATGAGGTTACAAATGTTGGACACCTGAAACAAAAGACCCTTGCGACCTTCGGGGATAAAGCTGGTGTAGAAAATGAATGGGCCAGCTAAAACACTGGGTATAAAAAGTGCATTTAGGAGCTTTAAAGTCAGGACAGACAGGGTATCACTACTTTTTGAAAGGCTGCATCCATACTTGTGCTGATATGCTCAATATCATTTGTAATTGAGAAGAGGTTGGCCCATGGCAGAAATCAAATAAATCAGAAACAATCCCAAAACCTCAGAAGCAATGGCTGAAAAGACATTGACAGGGATCTCTCATGAAATCTTCTCCAAGGTTTGACTAAAGATTATATACAACTTTCACAAAGTAACCTTTAGAGAACATTGATTAAATAGTTTCTCTAAGTTACTTACAATAATTAAAATGCAAGCTTTAGAGAACCTACACTCCCTAAACCAGGAGCTACCCCCAAAGAATGATACAAATTTGGCACAGGCAGTTAATGCAGATAGACCCTTTTTTTATGGTGTTTTGACACCACTGCCTTAAAGGTTCACTGCAAATTATTTTGAACATTGATAATGCGACTTTCTGGAAACTATCCGGGAATGTTCCATAAAGATTCCCTTGAGGGTATCTCCAACTGTCATAGAGTAACCTGAGAACCTTTAGAGAACCTTTGGGAAATGTTCCCTAAATATTCTTTGAGGTTTTAATGTAACATTCAATGAAAATGTATTTGATCTTCACAAGTAGAATTTATACATGCTGTTAGACTAACTCTTTAAAGCGGTTTAAACCTGTCACCCGAAACAGCAGAACCATGTCCCTGAAATATTGCTAGATTTTGACTGCATACCATGGTCCAAAGAGAAGAAGGGGTGTGGAAAACGTCTCAACAACTTACCCATTTGCTTAAAAATTCAAAGAGAGCGGATAACCTTGGCCAAGAAAGAAAAAAGTTCTGTAAGGTTTCCTGATCACAGAAAGGACAACCTCCTGCAGTGCTTCGGTCAAAGTGGGCTTTGTGTCTGTTTGTAGCTACTGCTCCATACAATCCTCCTACACTGGAAATCACCAACCTGTTTTTCAAAAGGAGGCTTATTCAGGCCCCCTCAGCAACATTTGGGGCTACAGCCTGATGCAAAAATATCTGGAATCCTCCTTGACCCTTTGACCCCAAACAGAGAGTGCCTGTCCAGCACCTTCACCGAGCTGTTTTTTTTCCACAGCTGAAAAACACACCAAGTTCTAGTGTTTTAAAGGTCAAGAGCAGCTCACTCTCCTCCTGCCATCCGTCCATCACAGAACTAGCTTAGAGAGAGGGGAACATATACTCATTGTCATCACTCCATGGGTCACATAGAGTATGTTTATCAACAAAGGCCCTCAATGGCACAAACAAGGTATTTTAGACTTCCTCAATAATCCTCGCCAAAACATCTCCAGGACCTGACGGACATGATGCCAGTCAACCTTTCCAGTTTAACAATTTCAGCCTCAATAAACTTGGTCCTCACTTTTGTAGAGTCAAGTATGGCACTAGAGAGAAAGTCATTAAAAAAGGACGACTCCTCAAAAGGCAAAACATCATCTCTGGAAACCGAATCCACTCAACCTTCAGAGTCCGCCAGGCATTGAGCACTGAGGTGTAAAATAAGTCAGCCCAGTGGCCTCGGCTCCAGCAGACTTCAAAAGAAGAAGATCCTCATCAGGTCCAAGCCGACCAGCCTTCTGCAGAAGCAGCTGTGCAGGACCCAACCAGGGAAGTCACAGCCATAGAGCAGTCTCTAAAAAGTTTGCAGTCTGAACGCTGCAATTCTGGCTGAAATGTCCACAGGTCCCTGGCCACCTTCTGCCACAGGGAGATTTAAAACTGATGCTTTCAGCCAGGGGTGACCAGACCAGAAAAAATTACCAGGAGCATCTGCACCCCTTCCACAAGACCAGTCGGTGGAACCAACACTGTGAGTCTATGCCAAAGAGATGACACAACCAGATTATTTGCAATCAAAGCTCTTGCCCTGTAGGACAGCTGAGGTAGCTAACATCATCAGCATATGCTGACACAACAATGCTAGAGGGTAGCACAAACCCAGGCATTGTAAAACCATTTAACTGCCGTCACAGCCTAATCAGTAAAGGTTCAATGTCTATACTGTAAAACTGACCAGAGAGGGCACAGCACTTTTTGATTCCTCTCCCAATAGCAATAGGACAGGTCACCCCACCACCTGTTTTATCACTCAACATGCTTCAGTGTACAGCAATTTTGTCTAGGCCACAAACCCTTCACCAACCCCAAAAGCCTTAAGTATGGAAAAAAACAACATGGTCTACATGATCAAAGGCTTTTTCCTTTTTCCTGACACTGTAGAAAATACATAATTCAAATACATCTCTCAAAAGAACCAAATTATCAAACATAGATCTATCTGTAATGCAGTAGGACTGATAAGGAGCTATTAAATTGTCAGTGAATTTTTGAGTCTATTTGATAATACTTTAGAAAGAATGTTATAGTCAGTACATACAAGAGCCACTGGACTGCAGTTATCCAAAAGGGCTAAATCACTCTTTTTGGGCAGCAGTGTCAACACTGCATGTCTTGACGAAGATGGAAGTAACCCCTTGTTAAAACCGCCAAAAGATCCAGCCCCAAAAAACTCCAAAACTGTTTTAGAAAGTCTATTGGTAAACCATCCGTTCCAGGTGTTTTACTAGAGGCCTTCCGAAACACATCAGTCAAAAGTTCATCCAGCATTAGATCAAAGTTCAGTGGCTTTTGACACTCCACTTCACACTCAGCTGGGGCTGGGAAAGCCCCTGGAGAAGCTCTGCAGCTGAATCCTCATCACAAAGGTCAGCCCCGAACAAGTCTGTGTAGAAATCTGCAGCACGCCTCCTCATCTCAGCTGGATCACGGCCTCAGGACTGTTTGGAAGATGAAGACAATTTGTCAGCATCCATACTCTAATATTAAGACTCATTTAGCCCTCTCTTCAAGGAAGTTAAGTTCCAATATATATGAATGCTAAAGACTCTGTGTTTTACACTTTTAGTGCTTACAGAGAAGTAGAAAGACAGACAGACAGACAGACAAGAAAGAAAGAAAGAAAAATCAAACTATGAATTAACACGTGGAATTATATACTGAACAAAAAAGTGTGAAACAACTGAAAATATGTCTTATATTCTAGGTTCTTCAAAGTAGCCACCTTTTGCTTTGATTACTGCTCTACACACTCTCGGCATTCTGTTGATGAGCTTCAAGAGGTAGTCACCTGAAATGGTTTTCCAACAGTCTTGAAGGAGTTCCCAGAGATGCTTAGCACTTGTTGGCCCTTTTGCCTTCACTCTGCGGTCCAGCTGAACCCAAACCATCTCGATTGGGTTCAGGTCCGGTGACTGTGGAGGCCAGGTCATCTGGCGCAGCACCCCATCACTCTCCTTCTTGGTCAAATAGCCTTACACAGCCTGGAGGTGT
>JAHUTJ010059799.1:0-12968 GCA_036250325.1 Characodon lateralis
CAATTAGAAAGATTCGCTTCCTTGTAATGACAACATCCGGCTAATGACAACATCCGGTTAATGACGATATCCGGCTAATGACAACATCCGATTAATGATGATATCCGGTTACGTCACCAGAAGGCCCAGCCACCGGAAGTCCCGCCCTGCCACCGGAAGTCCCACCCACCTGTCAAAATTTTCACACCTCGTTTGATTGAAGGATGTACATTTAGTCTCTGAGGCAGATTGTGACACTTACTGCTTTCAGATAAATCTCACTCTATTTCTGTCTTGTGCTTAGAGAACAAGATATTGCTTTGAAATCCAGTTTTTGAACTACTTTTAGATATACTATGCCTTTATATAAATTAGATTTCTTAGACAATATATGGTGGTGACAGTACTTGTAATGATACTAAGCACCCTTCAAGCTTAGTGTCACAATAGGTAAAGATGTGGGAAAGGCACTCAATTAATGTGTTGAAACCACTCAAACTCATGTTTAATTGCAGTTGCGTATTCTAAATCTTGCAACATTTTACTAGATACCTCATTTTACTAGAAGTGGCAAGAATAAGAACAACGTTTTTTTTCTGGGAAGAACAAGTCATACTTCACAAGAGCTCAAGTGCAGAACTCCTGGGAAATTGTCATGGGCCCCTCCTACATGATTGTCAGTGTAGTAACCACCTGCATCAATTTGTTGACAAGTCACACAATATATTTCAGACACCACACAAGAATAAAAGTTCTACTTTTAATGTATGGTTGTATGCTGTTTTTGTTGAGCATGTAGGCCTTTACTTGAATTAATTTTTGGTTTGTCTTAACTATTTTGAAGAACAGCTAAGAGAACTTGAATATTTGTCACATTATACTTATACCCAAGGGAAGATGGAGGTCATGAGATGTGCTTCCACTGAAGGAACCTATTTCAGGAACAAGGGTAGTGTCCTGGATTAATTCTTTAACCATACAAAGATTGCTGCCCTGCGATGGACTGGCGACCTTTCCAGGGTGTACCCCACCTCCTGCCCATAGACAGCTGGAGATAGGCACCAGCTTCCCCACAACCCATTATGAAATAAGTGGTAGAAAATGACTGACTGACTGACTGACTGACTGACAAAGATTGCTGCCCTGCGATGGACTGGCGACCTTTCCAGGTTGTACCCCGCCTCCTGCCCATAGACTGCTGGAGATAGGCACCCCCTAAATGTTGTGGGTCACATATTCAAAATGTACCTCTGGATTACTGAATAAAAGTTCCTATTGACACTCTGATCAGTTTAAAGCAACCAAATCGTGCCACTTGTGATTTTTGTTTTAAACAAATGCATTTTTAATATTGGAATGTAAAAAATGTGCTCAAATTAAAGATGATATATTTTCTAAAATTTTCAGTGTGAGATTTTGCTGCTACAATAAAAGCTGAGATTATTTCTTAGGTAAATGTGTATTATGCTGTACAAGAGGATAGATAGTTTGTGTTTGTAGGGTTTAGCAGAGGTTCTAGTTTTGTAAGTGTTTAAAGCTTAAAGATGCAAGAGAAGAACCTCCTTTATACCCTACACACTTCATATTCATTAGACTTAAATAAATCATTATCGTTTCACCTTGTGTGCCATATTGATATCTAGACTTGAATAGATGTTACTCGTTTTGTTTCAGTTCAGATAAATCTCAGTAAAGAGTATATAAAAGACGATTTGACTTTTTAATAGTACTTTAATGAATTTATAGTAACGTTTATAATTGAAAATGTACAATATTGCAAGAACAAATGACATAAGAAAGCAAATGATAAGAAATGAGTCAAGGGAAGATAGTGTTTTCCTTAGAGACTCCTTAATATAGTTACATTTACAACCCATTCAAAGACACACAAGTGGAGTTCGCTTGATAAAATTTAGTGGAGTACAAGTTATGGTGTGAGTTCGAGTCTCTGATAGACAAGTGTACTTTGTAAATGTGCATTTATGGACATGAAGGCCTGTATGCACAAACCCTGTAGGTCTCTCACTCCATTTGAGAAGACCCAATTCTAAGGCTCAAGGTTTCCCTACAAAGCATCACCAGGCTATTTTAGCCGAAGAAATCCATAGACGTCTGGAAACCAGCACTGTGCACCCAATATCCTTTATCATGGTCAACAGATGTTCACTCTGAATGTTAATGACTGTTTGTGTGCTTTTGTGATTCACTACAGAAATTTTACATAACAGGCGTTTATTTGCTGCTGTTTCACCCATTTTGTCAAACAACCATTTCTATATTGCTCTCTTCTTTGTTGAAGGGACCCAAGTATGTTTTTGTGTACTTTTTATGGGTTCATGAAAGGTCAGAAGATTACTGTCTTTGTTAATTAAAATGACTTTATTACAATGTGCTTATCTTTTTCAATAAAGATGACTAGAACTTAGCATAGCTTTTTTGGGATCATCAAGGTTCAAAAGTACAATCATGAGACAAACACTTGTATTCTTATTGAAATTACTCAAATATGATTTAATGTGTTGGCCCTCCCAGGGCTGCCACCTGACCTGGGGAGGGGTTTCAGTGTCCCAATGATCCTAGGAGCTATGTTGTCAGGGGCTTTATGCCCCTGGTAGGGTCACCCAAGGCAAACAAGTCCTAGGTGAGGGATCAGACAAAGCCCAAAGACCCCTCAAGATGATTACCATAAATGAAAACAGTGTTCCCTTGATCGGACGTAGGTCACCGGGGCCCCACTCTGGAGCTAGAGTACAATGTGGTATGGATGGCGGCCGAAGGCGGAGACCTTCTGATATGTGGCTGCAGAAGCTGGCTAGGTTCCGGCTAGAAATAGTCGGGCTCACCTCGACGCATGGCTCTGACTCTGGAACCAGTCTCCTTAAGACAGGTTGGACACTCTTCAACTCTGGAGTTGCCCTTGGAGAGAGGCGCCAAGCTGGCCATACTTGTTGCCCCCCATCTCGGCCCTTGTATGTTGGGGCTCACCCCTGTGAACTAGAGGATAGCATCCCTCCGCCTACGGGTGGGGGACGGGTTCAGAGTGTTGTTTGTGCTCATGCACCAAGCAGCAGTTCAGACTACCCACCCTTTTTGGAGTCCTTGGAGGGGGTGTTGGAGAGCACCCCTCCGGGGGGACTCCCTTGTTCTGCTGGTGGACTTCAACGTTCACGTTGGCAATGACAGTGAGACCTGGAGGGGTGTGGTTGGGAGGAATGGCCCTCCCGTTCTGAACCCGAGTGGTGTTTTGTTATTGGACTTCTGTGCTCATCATGGATTGTCCATAACTAACACCATGTTCAAGCATAAGGGTATCCATAGGTGCTCTTGGCACCAGGACACCCTAGGCCACAGTTCGATGATCGACTTTGTTGTCATGTCATCTGATCTGCGACCGCACGTCTTGGACCCTCGGGTGAAGAGAGGAGCGAACCTTTCCACTGACCACTACCTCGTGGGGAGCTGGCTCAGATGGTGGTGGAGGATGCCGGTCAAACCCGGTAGACCCAAATGAATCTTGAGGGTCTGCTGGGAACACCTGGTTGAGTGTCCCATGAGGTGGGGCTTCAACTACCTCTTCCGGGAGAGCTTCAAACATGTTCCGGGTGAGGTGGGGGACATTGAGTCAGAGTGGGCCGTGTTCCACACCTCCATTGCCGAGGCAGCTTACCGGAGATGTGGTTGCATGGCTGAAGAAGGAGTCCTATCGGGTCTTTTTGGCCTGTGGGACTCCGGAAGCAGCTGATGGGTACCTGCAGTCCAAGCGGCATGTGGCTCAGGTGGTTGCTGAGGCAAAAACTTGGGCATGGGAGGAGCTCGGAGAGGCTATGGAAAACGACTTCCGTACAACTTCGAGTTTATTCTGGTCCACCATCCGGCGTCTTTGGGGGGAAGCGGTACACTACCAAAATTGTTTACAGTGGGGAGGGTGTGCTGTTGACCTCAACTCGGGACGTTGTAGGTCGGTGGGCAGGGTACTTTGAAGACCTCCTCAATCCCACCGGCATGTCTTCCACTGAGGAAGCAGAGCCTGGGGACCTTGGGGCAGGCTGTCCAATCTCTGGTGCTGAGGTCGCCAAGGTGATTAAAAAGCTCCTCGGTGTCCCTGGGGGTGGATGAGATTCACACGGAGTTTCTTAAGGCTCTGGATGTTGTAGGATTGTGTTGGCTAACGCAACTCTGCAACATCGTGTAGACATCGAGGGCAGTTCCACTGGTTTGGGAGTTCGCCCAACCAGTCTACATGTGCTTTGTGGACTTGGAGAAGGTGTTTGACAGTGTCCCTCTGGGAATCCTGTATGGGGTACTCCAGGAGTATGGGGTACCAGGCCCTTTGACACAGGCTGTTAGGTCTCTGTATGATCGCTGTCGGAGCATGGTCCGCATTGCCAGCAGTAAGTCAGACTCGTTTCCAGTGAGGGTTGGACTCCGCCAAGGTTGCCCTTTATCACCGATTCTGTTCATAACTTTTATGGACAGAATTACTAGGCGCAGCCAGGGTATTGAAAGGATCCGTTTTGGTGGCCGTAGGATTCCGTCTCTGCTTTTTGCAAATGATGTGATCCTATTGGCTTCATTAGCTCGTGATGTACAGCTCTCACTGGAGTAGTTTGCAGCCGAGTGTGAAGCAGCCGGGATGAGAATCAGTACCTCCAAGTCCAAGGCCATGGTCTTGGGCCGGAAAAGGGTAGAGTGCCTCCTCCAGGTCGGGGGGGAGGTCCTGCCTTAAGTGGCGGAGTTCAAGTATCTTGGGGTCTTGTTCACGAATGGAAAAATGGAACGGGAGACCGATAGACAGATTGGTGCTGCGTCAGCAGTGATGCGGGGCTGTACCGGTCTGTCGAGCGGCCGAAATGAGTTTCCTTCGCAGGGTGTCTGGGCTCTCCCTTAGAGATAGGGTGAGAAGCTTGGTCATCTGGGAGGGACTCAGAGTAGGGCCGCTACTTCTCAACATCGAGAGGAGCCAGTTGAGGTGGCTCGGGCATCTGGTTAGGATGCCTCCTGGATGCCTCCCTGGTGAGGTATTCCCGGCACCTCCCACCGGGAAGAGGCCCAGAGGAAGACCCAGGACACGCTGGAGGGACTATGTCTCTCGGCTGGCCTGGGAACATGATGGGATTCCCCTGGACGAGCTGGCCCAAGTGGCTGGAGAGAAGGAAGTCTGGGTCTCTCTGCTTAGGATGCTGCCCCCGCGACCCAACCCCGGATAAGCGGAAGACAGTGGATGGATGGATGGATGGATGGATGGATGGATGGATGGATGGATGGATGGATGGATGGATTTAATGTGTTCCAGTCTAAGGCCCTAACACTTCACCTGTTATTTATTGCCTAAGTCTAACTTACCATGACTGAGAGTAAATGTAATAGGTATGTTCTTAACCAAAAATCATTACTTACAAATCAAAATCAGAAATGTCCTATGATGTTGCGATAAAAGGCTCAAAGCCTTTAATAATTAAAATTAGTACATTCTCATTAATACTTGATAATTAATAACCAAAAACCATGCAAAATGTCACTGTTTATTCAATTGCTTCACCGAAGGGAACTTCGACCTTATTTTGACAGATAAATCACTCTTGCATGAAATAAACAGAAATGCTTCTCTTAAATATATACAGGTATGTGAAGATTTATTGAAGCCATATAGCCCTGATATACCACCATTCTGGTCCAAAATCCTTCACCTAACTAACAAGCACTATTCTACACAAAGGGGATAAAAATGACTACCTGACAATAATTATAAAAGAGAATATATGTGCATTGCGTATCTATAAAGATCAAACCACAGTTTTATGGACAAAATGTGCAAATTGGGTTGACTTGGAAAGTGGAGCCCTCCTGGTGTGCTGATGTCTCGATCATTGCGACGATCAGCTTGTTGAGGGTGGTCTGTGCCCTTAGCCACTAGCAGCTGATTACCCAAAATCTCAAACAAAGAGTCATAGTTTGAGGTGGGAACTTAGTGGAAAAACTCGAGTAATAAAACTGGAACAAAGGAATGGTCAGGCTCTGAGGCTCAGACCGCAGTTGCTTTGAATGGAAAAAAAGTTAAAAGTCCAACTTCTAACTCCAGCCGGACAAAACATACACACGCACCTTGCTGATCGTATCCGCGCTCTATGATTCAGCAGCACTTGCACAACAAATCAAAACAGCTCAGCATAAAACACTTTAATCAGTATTGCATGCAACAAGTTCATATCTTGAACTTACTACTGGCAATTCGAAATCATCTTAACTATGCCTCAAGCTCTTCCAGGAATGGCCTTGTGGAGAAAAAAGTTCGCCTGCGAGCTTTTTTCTCTCCAGATATGTGCCTCTAATGCGTCGTCTCATGAGACACACTGGAAATGGCAACAAAAATTTATTTTCCATGGGTTTAATAATCCCAGGTGATATCAGAGCTGCGACGTCTGTTGAGCTGCGCATGTCTAACTGCCTGACCAAAATGGGTGACCCCAACAGTTGAGTGCAAACAGAAGTTGGAATTTAAGTGAAACCTTGTATCAATTCTGCTGGCATACCTGAATCATGCTTGATTGCCATATGTCCGCTACAGACTCTCTCCAGTTGTCAAACTATTTTTATTCTTTGCATATCGAAGCAGATAATTGCTCTGGGATTTTACAAAATCTCACAGGATTCTCTTCATTTTTTTATATACTACGTGGTCTTATTTTTACTTATTCAAGCTCATCTTGGCATTTCTATCTGTAATGTGACAAACCCAAGAGCCAAATTTTTGACCTGATGTCTAACACAGAAATTTATTGTGGAAATAAAATTGTTTGTCATGGATGTAAGACTGTCATGTAAAGTCTATAAATGTACAGTTTATCAGTCCTTCCTGTAATAAACATTGATTCATATATATGCTTTTCTTACCATTTGCAGGAGTCTGTCTGACATAAGGAAGCTGACAATGAATAAATGTATAGACAATAGATAGAGAATTCCTTCAGTGTTTTCTGACAGTTTACAATCAACCAAGAAATGCTATCTACGTTGCTATGACATCGGCAAACAAAGTATTTCCTCTGCATTTTCAGAAGGATTGACCATGACAACCAAAGTAATACTGGAGTATCTGGACACATGAAACTGTCAAAATTGCTTCATTGCTTTCACAATCCTATGATCTGACTTTTGCTGATATGTCTGCTATGAGAGGATGCTGACAGAGTCAGGGATCGGAGAATTTCAGTCCTTGCAGCAGAACTCTTCTTCTGTGTACAGTAGACTTCTCTTTCTACCATTCCAAACATTGCATTTTTGACTGCCTTCAGAGCTGCCTTATTTTTTGAGGTATAGCATTAACAAGAAGCATTTCTCTGAGATTTCAGTCAAATATCCTATTCCACTGTGTCCCAAAGGGGTTCTGTTGCAAGATACTGTGACTATGGAGCCCATTAGACTATACAGTGAACTCACTACAAAGGAATGGTCAGCAGTTCTCTGTTCACTTTGTGGCATTGTGTGGGTCCAATCACCTCATCTCAAATGTGAACAAAACAATGGACATTATTGTGGATTTAAAGAAAAAAAGGAATATGTAAAAAAACTATTTCTATCAAGGGAAAATAAGTGGAGATAGTGGAGGAGTATAAATAGCTGAGTGCTCACCTAGACAACAGACTGGACTGGAAATATCAGAGTAAAGCCATATTCAAGAAGGGACAGAGCAGACTATGCTTATTTGAAGAAATGTAGATCCTTCAGTGCTTACAGCAATATAATTTAGATATTCTATAGGTCTGTTGCAGAGAGTGATCTCTTCTGTCTGATAAAGAAGGCTGCTCTGGGGCCTCTAATGATGATTTGTCATGAGGTGTGGTTAAGGAGGAGGATCCAGATACAGACAGGAGCATTTAATGAACATGAAGATTTACTAAAAATAACAAGGACTTACAGGAAGGTACAAAGAAACCAGGATGAGGAACACAGATGAGGAAATACAGGCATTAAGATATGGCCAATGACATGAGATGCAGGTGTGTGGCAATCAGGAGAGATGTGAAACAGCTGAGGACAGAGAAAGCTGGGAACTGAGGGAGAATAATTAACACAGGGAAGCTAAACAGGGAGGCAAAGAACATAAAGGGGAAAATCTGCAGAAGTGATTCTAAATAAACAAAGAACAAGAAAACAAGGTAACAAACTAGCATACAAGGGAATAGATAAAATAGCTAAAATGGCAACAGGTAGAGAACATAACCTCCCTCGATAAAATGGAAGTGCACCAGACCACAAGAGGAAGTCGACCACTATTTTACCGACGTAAATATGCTGCTGTTTCATAATATTGTAAAATATTACGACCACTTGTTAAGACATGAAGGAAAACATACCTTTCATTTCTTCCCTGCAAGTTTCTTCTGGGCAATCCCAATCTTTTTTTTTTTTTTTTCCCCTTGCTGTTAGTTTTGTATTTGAAGCATTTTTCCTTTTGCTTTTGTCTATTTTCTGTGATTGCTGCATTTTTCTTTTGCCACATTTTTCTGTTGCATTGTTGTTGTTTTTTTGTTTGTGTGTTTTGGAGTTTGCATTATTCATGTGTTTGCAGTGCATTTAGCCAATTGCTACGTATTTGCACATGTCACCCACTATAAAAAACACATAGAATTGATTTATTTCTTTATGGTCTTCTCACTTATAAATGTTTCAATAACCCCTCACTGAGCAAGAACTTCATTTTCAAGCTATGGTGCACCTACATATTGTTTTACAGTGCTTCCACTTCCACACAACTTATACTTCCACAGCACAGGGGGACTCTCACTCATTGAGTGGACATCCATATAAGTAGTCAAAAAATGTGAGACGTAACTTTTCTCCACAAGTGCTCGTGTAACCTTATAAGCTGATAATGTTTTGTTCATGAGACACATATTACACTGAAATCTATCTTTCTCAGCTCTTCAGTCTGCCTTTTCATCTTGATTTAGTTTACCTCATGTCCCTGTTTTGTTATGGGAAACAAAAAAGAGCTGTGCAGTTAATAATTCATGAAACAGACACAAAATAGCTCGTGCATCAACAGTGGGAGTTGTTCTCTGTGAACTTATGCCATCCACCCATTGTTTTCTTTCTCTCAAAGTTGTTCTGCTAAGACTGCACCTGTTTGTAACATATCACATGCACACACACATATTCTATGCCTGGAGGCACTGCATATGTTTTAGCAACATCTAAACACAGGAGACCAATTACAGTGACATCAAAATGTGTGACCCTTAAAGGATTACTATTAAAGCACAGGAAGGCATAAAGCCTCAATAAGAGGCAAAAAGTGTGTAAGCCAAGATATATGAAAGAGTAATACATATTAATTCTCAATTATTTAATTTATTTTAAGAACATCACAGTTGTTACATCTTTGTCTAGCTTTTTCTTTGTATAGAAAGGCTTTTTAGTTTTATGGAGATAGTTAGTTTTATATCATCATTAATATGCAATCAATGGCTAGGATCATGCTTAGGAACCACAACAAGGCGATCTTTGAGTGGCACAGATAAAAATGAAGGGCTTGGCAGCAGCAGTGGGACAGCGGATCGCTTTGAAGTGAAGGATTTGAAAAAAGGTGCCTGTGATTGATTTCATGCAAACAGTTCTGAAAACTTCAAAAGGCGAAAGAAGGTTTCTCCCCTTGGCCTTCAATGTACCACACACTCTGAAAAACCATGCCGATAAGACCAAGTTAGGGAAAGAAAGTTATGCTGTCAGGCAGAACATGAGTCTTCAAATGGTCAGGTACTATGACCTGAATTGGCAATACTTCAAAAATTAAATAGCTAACTCTTCTGTAGGTTGATCTATAGCCTTACATGTATTTTGCACCAAGACTAAAACTTCACAAGCATTAGAAACACATAAGAGAACAACCAAATAGACCAACACACACCACGTTTGAATTTTAGCACTAACATTAGCTGCATTGCACGACCAGACTTTTTGGCTGCCCCACATGGCTTTCGTGCCTGACAAGCATGTCAATTTATCCATCCGAAATGCAGCCAATAGAGAAAAGTGGCCCACATCACCCAAGCTTCTGAAAGCATGGATTAAAACATAAACCAGAGGATTTTGCCATTCCTTTGTGATGGATTCTTACTGAGCTCCTCAGCCTACTTTCTGACAGCTATTCCACTAAACCTTTTTACAGTAGGTGCATTTGTATTAAAGTCGGTGTACATAGTTTAAACCTGGATGACATACTTTGTTTTTACAAATCTTTAATTTATTGTGATTTTTGGGGATATTGGTTAAAGTTACTTTACTGGTCTATATTTACTCTCACTCACTTAAAATTGTGCACATATATTTATATTATATTGTAGATATGTTTATACTGTTTAATTTGTATTGTATTGCACCGACTACGCCAAAACAAATTCCTTGTATGTCCAAAAACGTACTTGGCAATAAAGCTTTTCTGATTCTGATTCTGATTTCTGATTCTGATTTACCTTTTACATGTTAATATTTCTGTTGTTTGGTGGTATTCTTTTTAAGACTAGTGTTTTCAAATAAGCTGTCTTAGGTTTTGTTAGTACTTTTTAAAATGGTTTATCAACAGATAAGAGTGGCAGCTTCCACATTTTCCATCAATTTATACATCTGAAATAAAGCTCAAATGGAAGTAGGAATGTTCTGATCAAGATTTGATTTGTGCCTGACACCAATCCTAGTCATTTATTAATTGGAATTGGAGAATAACAGATTCAGTACTATACTTGATACTTAACTACACTTAATTCAACTTAACCACATTGACGCAATATGTTCTTAGATCTTATTTGACAGTCTACTGTATGGCAACCATAAACCTGATCAAACTTAGATCACATGCAGGGCTCATCTAGACCACTTTTATTAAAAAAACTGCCCACACATAATGCAGCCATGTAGCTTCTTAGAGGTGTGGCTGACAAATACAAATCACTGGCAGGAGACTGACATCAGGTATCGGAGGGGTTTTGTCAGGTACTGCCAATATTGATCATTTTTTAAAAGCTTTGATCCAGGTCCACTCCATAAGATTGGAATATCCATAATTTCAAGCAAAGTTTGGAATTTTGTGAATGTGCCTATGTGACATCACAGACAGGTTTAATGAAGACAAAGTGGAAAACAGCTCAGAAATATATAATAGATATGCTTTTAAAATGTATGAATGGGTATGGGTTTTCTAAAAAGGTCCAGATGGTAAAATGAGTTCTGTTGTTAAACCATGGTCAGTGAAAGAGGAATAAGAATTAAAACCCCTAAATAATATTTGCCAGTTACTGTATGTCTGCCTGTTTGATACAGCCACAGTAAAGACAAAGGAAATGTCACTCTTCTTCTAACAGTCCAGTGCTTTGAACACTACAGTTGACTAAGCTCCAGCATGAATCTTTTTTAACAATGCTAATCCAATCTTAGCCTGTCACATATTACCAAAAAAAAGTGATTTGTGTTGGTTGTTGTTTGCAGAGTGGTTGGATCCAAACTCAGTGTTTCAGTCTAGTATTCTACTCTTTTCTGTTCTCATTCAGAATAAAAATGAAAATAGGTAAACTGCACTGGCCACTCTGAAGTTCTTAAAAAGTGGGTGTGAGTTATTGTTGTAATAATTATATTTTTAATGGCAAAAAAAGTGTGTGCAAAAATTAAAAAAGTGACAACATATCAAAACAGTGTGAACTCTCAGCTATCACTAAGGTTTGCTATGTCATGTTAAAGAAAAAAGGAATGACTGAACCAAAGGGTTGTCACCCTTTTATAAAACTTAACTATTCACTTGAAACAACTTCAAACCAAATGTAAATACCACAGGTGCTAGAGAAACATTTGCTAATGTTCTGGTAATGTCAGCAGTAATTTCATCAGGATTCCCTATGAGAAGAGCGGATATCCCAACAGCTGAATTTTTAAAGTGCATTCAGGGATAACTCATAAAGTCATGCACAATTAGGGATATTTGACTTTTGGTTGAAATGTTTGGAAGGGTAAAACGTTTACGCTGCAGTGATATGATATCATGAAAGTAGAGCATTTACATAGAAGCATGCAATGGTGATTTCCTCATCTCAATTTATTGAAACAAAAGCAAACAAAAGTGGGTATACCACAACAAAAGAAATTCAAAGTCTCAATAACCTGTCATGTGCGCTTGAGCATCAATTAAAGCTTGACAATGACATCAAATGCTGTTCACAAGTCGAACTTATTGTCTGCTGAGGCATGGTAACCCTCTCTTCTTGAAGGGCAGCCCTTGGGTTATTGAGGTTATGGGATACAGAGTTAAAAGCCTCTAGACAGCGACTCAGCTGATACCATAGCTGTTTTATGGGATTCAGATTTGAAGAATGTGGATTCCACTACATTTGAGGTACCTCATTCTGCATCATGCCTAATGATGCGACCTTGACAGGCTGGAGCATCGTTGTCCATGAAAATGAAATTAGTCCTGTTTTGTTCATGCAGGGGCACAATGACTGGATGAATGATGTTATTCAGGTAGTATGAGCTTGTCACTGTACCATTCACAAAGTGTTGAGCAGTTCTATATGACTAGACACACCTGTTGGGACCTACAGCCATGGATTTCAACACTAAACTCCAAAGGGGAAAGGGGGGGGTAGCAGAGGACTTCCCATGATGCACTGCCTGCATAAGACCCCCAGCTTCCCATATGTTGCTCTCTTTCCACACGGCCTTTGAGGAGGATGGTTCAGGAGAGGCCCAGCGCGCGAATGTCTTTTGCTGGCAAAAAGACATAAATTCAACTGGATCCAAAGCCATACGATCATCGATCATGTGCAAAGTTAAGTAGAATGAAATACTGTTTGTGTATCCGGTATTTTCATTCATGAACGGGGATAAGTAAGGTACGAGCATTGCTGACTGTCTCTCCGAAGCCCCGCAGACGCAAACGGTGTTCGAGAGAAGCCCCGGCAAAGACGCAGTCTCGCAGCCTGAAGGAAGACGGCAGAGACCGC
>JAHUTJ010059800.1:0-12964 GCA_036250325.1 Characodon lateralis
AGATAGATAGATAGATAGATAGATAGATAGATAGATAGATAGATAGATAGATAGATAGATAGATAGATAGATAGATAGATAGATAGATAGATAGATAGATAGATAGATAGATAGATAGATAGATGGCTTGAGCAGGGGACATTGCTTGCACTGCAGGATTCTATCCATGGAGGTGTAGTGTGTTACTAATAGTCTTCTTTGAGACTGTGGTCCCAGCTCCCTTCAGGTCATTGACTAGGTCTTGCTGTGTAGTTCTGGGCTGATTCCTCACCTTCCTCATGATCATTGATGCCCCACGAGGTGAGATCTTGCATGGAGCTCCAGACTGAGGGAGATTGAGCATCATTTTGAACTTCTTCCATTTTCTTAAAATTGCACCAACAGTTATTGCCTTCTCAACAAGCTGCTTGGCTATTTTCCTGCAGCCCATCCCAGCCTTGTACAGGTCTGCTATTTTATCACTGATGTCCTTACACAACTCTCTGGTCTTGGCCATGGTGGAGAGGTTGGAGTGTGTTTCATTGAGTGTGTGGACAGATGTCTTTGATACAGATAACGAGTTCAAACAGATGCAGTTAATACATAATGAGTGGAGAATAGGAGGGCTTCTTAAAGAATAACTAACAGGCCTTTGAGAGCTGGGATTCTTACTGGTTGTTAGGTGATAAAATACTTATGTCATGCAATAAAATGCAAATTAATTACTTAAAAAACACAGTGTGTTTTTCTGGACTTTTGTTTTAGATTCCATCATTCACAGTTGAAGTGAGTTGAAGTGAGTACCTATGATAAAAATTAAAGACTTCTACATGCTTTGCAAATATATATAATATTTTCTGTTTCAGAGATTCAAAAGTCAGATTTGCTTTTTTCTAATTGTTGTGTTGAATGACCTAATCTGACTCCAAAATACTCTGGTGTGCAGAAGACTGTTGAACGATGACTGGAACGTGTCCCATGTTTGTAAAATAAGCCCAATTCCTGATTCCTCCACCACTGTTCTTGTGAGTAAAGACAAATAATCTCTGTGGAATACATACCTAAAAGTTCCTGACAAGCAACCTGCAAAAACCTCAGATTTTCAGTGGTGTTTCTTGATGATATGTTTATTAAATGTATTTATTAAGCACAACATCACTCCTACATACCCACGTGCACTTCATTTATTCACACACTTTATGGTAGATAGAGATATAAGAGATACATTTATAAATTTACCATATCTCTTTATGAGCATATTGTGCAAATGTTACTTCCAATAAACATGATTTATTTGCAAGCTCCACTATAATCAAAACTGTAAAGCAATAGAATGAAAAACACATAAAGGCTCTGGAAATTAAGAGTTCAAATATTTAACTTTCCTGCTCTAAATGAGCCTTTTCACATCATACAGTGTAATTTCATTCCCTCTCAGTTTAGAAATAATGATAACCCCTCACTGAGACGTTTATTTGTAGTGGCATAAATAAAATTGTAAAAGATCCAGGGATTTTATTTAATTTAGGAAAAATTGCAGTGGAGATAATTACTCTTTTCATTGAGGCGGTGATGGTTTAAATTCGCTCTATCATTCCTGAGTAATAAAAGGTGTCAAAACCATCATGACACTCCCACTTATTATAGCTGATTTAAATAGACTTAGAAAAGGGAAAAAAAGAAGCTTCCTTTTCCATGACCACCTGCACTGCTAGTGCAAATGAAAATGCTTTTCCAAAAATAGATCATTTTTACCCTTCAAATGTCCACTTTTATTTTAAGCCTGGTGACACCATGCCATCCATCACACTCAGCTTTTCAGATGTGAGCAGCCCTGGGGAAAACACTAATACTATGCTGGGGAAGTGTGATAGCATGCTGTAGCTGAGTTGCTGGCCTCTCTATGGCTAGATTACCACTAATTTAATCTCAGAGTAGCATTTAAATTTTCTTTCTCCAAGTAAAGTGGAAGTTGCTCCTCTCTTTATGGTAAACATTGAAAATGAATGCTCTTCCGTTCCTGCTCTTCCCTCAAATTATCAGTTGACATGGCCAGATATCACTCCGGATTGTCGTCTGCCTGGAAAAATGCACAAGTGAATGCTTTATTGAGTGTTTTGGCTGGGTGGGAATTATACAAAGTGTACCCAGCACTTTGATCATCTTGACCTGAAAACGTGATAGTCTCTCGACTTCACAGGCCTCCCTGACACCTCGGAAACAAGAGCTGTTAGGCTTGATACATGATCTGCACCACAGTACTAAAGACTGAACTTCTCCTGTTTCGTACTGGTCGTAATTTTGCGCGGCTCAGACTTGTTTTTTCTCACAAGCCAATTGAGCTTAAGTTGTCTGGTCTGTATTCTACATTTATGAATGGTAGATGAACTATTCATGGGCAACGTTTAAGCACTTTAAATTTTATACACCCCAACTTTAGTTTTAAAGTCCATAAATATTTGACCATTAAGTCAGGATTAGGGAAAGGTCTTAAGGGTGTTAAAAAGAAGAAAGTGTAACAATTTTTAGTTATACCTGCATGTACTGTGCCTTGTAACAGTATTCACACCCTTTGAACATTTTCAAATTTTGACATGTTGCACCCACAAACTTTGTGGTTGCAAACATTCGTACTCTTTAAAGCCACCTTTAGCTGCAGTTACAGCTGCGTGTCTTTTGGATTATGTATCTACCAGCTTTGCACATCTAAAGACTAAAAGTGTTTTTAAATTCTTCTAAGCAAAACAGCTTAAACTCAATCAGATTGGATGAAGAGTGTCTGTGAACATAAATTTTCAAGTCCCGCCACAGATTCTTAATCGGATTTAAGTCTGAACTTTGACTGGACCATTCCAGCATATGAATATACTTTGATCAAGTACTCCACTGTATCTCTGGCTGCATGTTTAGGGTCATTGTCCTCCTGGAAGGTGAACCTCTGCCACAGTTTTAAGTCTTTTTCCGCTTCTAACAGAATTTTTTCCATTATTGCCCTGCATTTAGCTCCATCCATGTCCCCATCAACTCTGACCAGCTTCACTGTCCCTGATAAAGAAACGCATCCCCACAGCATAATGCTGCCATCACCATGTTTCAATGTGGGAATTATGCGTTCAGGATGATGTTCATTGTTAATTTTCCACTACACATGTTTTCTTGCCGCTCTTCCATAAATGACTAAATATAGCTGAGCTGCAAATCTCTGCATTTCCTCCAGAGTTACCATGGCTCCTCTGACTCATGTTAATGCACTTCTTGCCCTGCCCTGCACTTCTTGCCCTCAGTTCAGCTGGACAGACTTGGAGAAGTCTTTATTCCTGACCTGCCTGCTGTGTTCTTCATGCGGCTGTTTGTTCATTGATGTTCTCTAAGAAAGCTCGGAGGTAAAAAAATGAATAAATTTAGACTTTACTGTTCTGAGCAATTTAATGCCATGTCAGTCCTGCCAATGTTAGAAGTAAATTAGACAGAGCCTGCGTAAAGCTGTTGTACGGCTTTTAAAGTTCACAACCCTTTCAATCTCCTCTTCCTCTGGCACCTTGGCACACCTCAAAAGAAAAATGTCAGGGTCAGAGATGGCCCATTAGCCCAGAGTGGGCTGTTTTTGTGCTCCCAGAACCCATTGAAAACACCTTTTTAGTCTTCAACAGATGATACCGTGACACAGCGGCGACGGGCTTGACCTGGACCTTGACTTAAAGACATAAAACAAAAAGAAAACAGTGAAGCCTTGGGGAGCAAAGAATGAATGACACATTGAATGCCTCATAAAGAACGTACAGGCTTTACATGGCTACATTGTAATACCTTGTACGTTAAATTAACTACACAGTCACTTTCTATTCATGGGTATTATACCCTTCTTTTTAAGTGAGGTCGCTCTTCTGTTGGTGCAAATGTCATAGCGCTTTAATGAGAACTCCACTGTACTTCACAATAGGAGCTTTTCAGGCAGATTAAATGTATCACAGAAAACTTTCCTTTCCTCTCATCCGCCCCTTTGGCCCTATTGTGACACTGTGGTTTTACAGAGCAGCTTGTTGCTGAAAAACAAGGTTAAGAAAGATCAGTATCAAAGGAGGAGTGTTTTTGTGTGGCTAGCGGGAGAGTCTCGCTTCAGGTTTCCACCTGAAACACAAAGGTGTTTTCTTACCTGATTTGTATTCATTCACACAATGAGTGGGCCTGCCTCTCTTGTTTCCAAGTAAGGAGAGTCCAGACAAGACTTTTGTTTGCCCTATCATTGGATACGTGCTTGTTGCCTTCTCCGGTACGAACACTGGAGTCCAGCCACAAGGCTTTGTCGTGGATAGATTTTTTTCCTGCTCTTTTTCCTCTACTTTTTTGATTTGTTTGTGTTCTAAAGAGCCTCTTTCAGATTTGAGTTTGCGCACTGCTATTGATCTTTCCATCTTCAGGATCCAGTATTATGGCAGCAATAACAAGCTATGTCAGCCGAATAACTGCCCTGTCAAAATCTAAAACCCAAAAATTTGTCTTTAAAAAGGGTTTTATCAACCTGCTACGGTACAGTCTGTATAATGTCTGCCTGTAAACTGACACTGCCAGGGTTTATATCCACTGTGGAAAAGGCTGGAATTTTATTTCCCCATTTTCCAATACTGTGATAAGCATAGAAAAATATTTGTGTCTCTACACTCGCCACATCCCTGTCCCGTCCGTCCATCTATAATTTAGACTTTGAAAATCGGCTAAGAAAATGCTAAGAATTTTGGGAATTTGGGTGTGGATCGTATGGCTCATATGTATTACATGTGAATCATATGTAATTTTATGTGTAGGAACTCTGCACCTCTATGATCAATCTGTTCAATTCATCATGCTCTGAACACACTGTAGCAAACCTCACTGTCCTCTGACTTCTTCTGTTTTAGGGGTTTTTCCTGACTGTTTCTCCAGAGTCGATCCTCAAGGTGGCAAAACACGCTTCGGAAAACAGCAAAATCTTCTGCATGAACCTCTCGGCACCATTCATCAGCCAGTTCTTTAAAGAGCCCCTGATGAAGGTCATGCCATATGTTGACATCTTGTTTGGCAACGAAACGGTGAGTGAACTAAAAAAAAAAATTACATGCAGTATCTGTTCAAGTTGGGCAGCAACTCCTCCGACCTTGCTATTTTACTTCCCCGGGTTGTAGAAAATCTGCAAGTAAACATGCTTAAAAGGTTAATTCAGTGTGCAAATCTATATTTGATGGGGTTTTTGTAAAACTGTTTTTATAGTTTAAGGTGTGTGCTGCGGCTTTTTTCGCAAGAATTTGCAAAAGAAATCCCTAATATGGAAGTGAAAAATTATTTTTACAAAGTAATGTCATTTAAAACATGCAAGGTCAATATTTATTAAGTATTTGGATGCCCCTTTGGCTACAAACACAGCGCTGAGTCTGGGATGATACATCTGGACACTGCATTTTTTCTCCATTCTTTTTGCAAAACAGCTCGTGCTCTTTGAGGTTGCTCTTGGATGGTCAAAGGAACCGCTCTTTTTAAGCCCATAAATTTTAATTGCATTGAGATCTAGGCTTTCACTTCAAATTTTTTTTGACAAGCTAACAATTGCCACGCTCAGGCTATTTATAAAAAAAAATTATTGTAATTGATTTGACACAGAGGGCCACTCTGCAGAATAGGAAAGGCAAGAGAACATGCCATTTAGGTAAGGCACTCATGTGTAAAACTCCCATAAGACTGGAACTGGATACAAGAAAACCGATACTACCCTCCACTTGCCACACAACAATTGGAACTGTGATAACCGAGGTGTATGGCCCAGGTTTTTCTTATTTCATTTATTACCATTATTTAGTTTTTGCATCTGAAATACTAACTTTTTTAATATCTTCATTTTTCATTTGATGTCTCTTTGGGTTTGACGTTTCATGGTTAAAGTATTAAACCTCAGCAGCAACTACTGAAGGTATTGCTGCAGAATATTTTTAGCAAAATGCTCGTATCCTTCACAGAATGAATCACAGTGACTCTGTGATCCATTTGACTTTCCACACTGACATTTTTTGATCTCGATAATTCTTTACAACCTCATATCTTTCAACTGCGAGGCTACCTTTGTTGAAGTTCAAAGAGAGCCGGGACAACTCTTAAAGGTGACATGAAACCGCTGCAAGCACGAAAACCATTCAAACACCAAAGTCTAAGAAAATGTGTGCAAATGTTCACTTTATATTTTTACAAGGACTAAGTGTATAGAGTTATAAATAATAGCTCTGTGCAGTGTAGGTTCGCACAGAAATATGTCCAACATTTGTTCCTTTTTAACCATACAGCTGCAAGAACACAATTTCTACAGTGCTTTGACCTCTCTACAGATTCACACTCCAATGTTTGTGTCCTTTCTCTCTGTCATGGCAGTTTCGCAGTGTGCTGCTGAGGTAATCAGCTGATTCTGCCCGTGTCTGAACTGGAAAGCAACCTGGAAAAAAATATCAGCTACTAAAAGAAAGCACAGTTTAGCTGCATAAAGTTTTAATACAGTATTAGAGAGTCAATATATGGAGCACAAAGATTTTTTTTATAAGCATTTTGTAATTTTGTTTGTGGATTGAACCAAGTTCTAAACCAACCCATTACATAGATGATATGTATAAATAATATGCTTAAAAAAGTAGCTTGAACTCTTCCAAATTCTTATAAACGTATAATATGTTGTGTAAACAAAATTCATTCAGTCAGAAAGCCAAAATATATTAATAATATATTAATTTAATCCACCTTGACAAAAGTTCTTCAAGTACTCCATATTCATGTCTTGATGCCTTTAACCTTTTCAAATTATACTGTAAGACAAAGTATTTCCACCTGCCTATAAAGGTATTTGTTATTGTCTTAATACTGTATTTAATTCATGCAATTTTAAGGGTTTTTTACAATATTTGTTTTGACAATGTTAAATTTGAAACAGTTATTATTTCACTGCTGTTTCATCTCACACAGTGATATAGACATCCAATAAACAGATGATGCCTCGACAACTGTTCATTCCATTACAGTGACTTTATAAAAATTAAATATCAACTCCAAAGAATACTTTTGTTTAAAAATCATAATTTTTGCCTTAACAGATCTGGGCAAACCTTCTAACTGAAAGACCCAAACCAAAAAGGAAAACAGAGGGGTGTTTAAAGGACTCTCCACAAAATCCAGTCAGCTCTGCTTCTGTTCATTTTTACATTGTGCGGCCTCTCACTTCTGTTTTATATCATGAAACGTTATGAACAATGCATTTCTCTGATAGGTTTGGCTAAAAGGGATATTTCAGATTTGCTGAATCGAGGTTCTGTAAAGTTATAGTACTAGTTCCCTTACCTGTATTAGACAGGGAAGAAATCTTAAGAGTGGTCGAAGCCTAACTGTTAGTTGGGTGGATGCCCTTGTTGTATTTGTTTTTAGCTATTTAAAAAGACCCAGACTGAGATTATTTATATTCGTGGGACACAATGATATATTAGTAGATATTAAAAGTGGACGCTTGCATAAAAAACATACGGCTATTATTAGTGCAACTGCATTGGAGATGGTTCATTCCTTTGTCTTTCCAGGTCTTGCAGTTGTTTGGAAATGATCTTGTGGGACTGACAACCAGCTGATGAGGTGGATTGATACATCCAGCAGCTTTAGGCAATGTGATTTTGAAACTTAGGGGTCTTCTGTAAAACTGAGACATTTATTATACGCTAATACAATGTTGCTTTCTAAGACATGAACCTTTTAATTTGAAGTTGTTTTTAATAGCTAAAATCAGCAAAACTTTAAATGAAATTACAGGCTCACCTCACCGTCTCTATATGTTGTTTAAAACCATCTCTCTTATAGCTATATAGTTATACAACCAATAAAGAAAACTGATGTGTCTTTTCCATCAGTTCCCCTCATTAAAAGATGATTCATGCATACACGTCCTTTGTAACTGATGTCCTGTTTACTGGAAACCTGTTTACTGCATCCAGGTATCTTTCACTCTAATGCTGCATTATATTTATAAATGTTTGAACCTCCACCAATGTAGCAAAATGTCACAAAATGCATTGTGGGGAGTGAGTGGCATCAGCTTGTCTTGAGCAATTAGATTGCACTTATTTCCCTTTACAAGACAGTTTACTTTGGTAAGAAATCTTGAGGCTTTTTAATATCTAGTACCGTGACATAACACCCCTAGTTATCGCCTACCGCTACTTTCTGCAGAATGAGTTTAGGATCTAGGTCAAAGCTGCTGTAAAACTGCAATGCAGTTAAAAAGACTATACACACAATGAGTACATTCATTAGCTATACCAGGTGAAGCTTAAATACTTCTGAAATTCTTCCATTTGTAATTAAAAACAGAATATTGGACCCAGCCCACAGCATTTACGGCTCTTTGATTTAAGGCTTTCAGCATTAGGCTAACATATCCTCTCACTTTGTTTAAATCAAAACTCTGTATCCATTGTTTGATTTTCCTAATTGATCTCCTCCATATCCATTTAACGTCTCACTTATTATGGCCCCATAAAGAGATTAATAGAATTAGCGCAGCAATCATTCATCTCAATCTCGGCATCATTTCACTCCGCCTGATCTATTGATTCTTTCTTTTTTCACCCGCCTTGTAGAAGTGCAAAGCTGTGTTGGAGGTCAAGCTTTGGTCACAGACTTCGGCACTGCTGGGAAGTATCTATTCACAGGCCAGAGCAGTCTGACACTGAGTTCCCACCTGGACCAACTACACCTTGGCGGGGGGCAGGGTGAAGTGAAGGTGGGGATGTTCTTTAGGCTGAACTCCCCTCCCCACTGCTAGAGCTACTAAACAGAGCCTCGCCTTCAGGTTTGGGATGAGGACCCCAGAACAGGACAGAGCTGGAAGAAACTGCTCAGCATTGGAAGATTTATAACTCCTGCTGACTTCAGCTTTTTCCCTTCTTTTCTTTCCGCAGCTGACATAAAGCTTTCCTTTTACATATGCACCTCTCTCTCTCTCTTGCTCCCTAATTGCTGGGAGAAACAGTTCTGTCTCCTAGACTGCAGTGTACATTTTACAAGTGGTATGTATTTTTCAGTTGGGTGGTACTGTAACTGAATACTCACACCTCCAGTTATTACATCTTATTGACTTTGGATAATTGCATTTTTATATTTGTGGAAGGATATTATCTCTTGGTGACTGTGTCATGGCTTGTATTTAAGGTTAATAGCAACTTCAGTTGCAAACAGAGCAAATATTCAGTCCTAAGCAGTGAGGTCTTCAAGGCTGCCTGTAAGAGTAATGACTGTCCGGTGTGTTTTGACTCCTTTTAGCCTCCCCTCCTGCCCTCCCCTATCTCGCCTCCTCACGTTGGCAGCTGGGAGGAGGGAAACCGGGAAAGACTGCTCATACAGTCGAGCCCCAGACCTCCCATTGTGCACAGGCCAGACAAGGTTGGCGGTCATGCAGTGGTGCGTGATGAGTGACAGGCAACAGAACTGCGTCGCCCACGCATGGCCCCCCTCCGGCCCACCCGGCCGTCCTTTCACCCCGACTTCTACCCCCCAATGTGATGGATAAGCCTCGGCCCCGCGATGCTTTCATAACAAGTCAATGACAGTCAGCATCATGCAGTCTGACTCCTGTTGCCTCACAGAATGTGCCATAAGGGAAGGCTAATGTGTCTGCCTTCCTCTCCCACACTGACTAAGTCACGATCCAGACCCCCTCACTGGGGGGAAAATCTGCTTTAAGCAGCTATAATCACTCATATTCTGAAAGTGACTGGCATTATATTTCAGCAAGATAGTTTTTTGATAAATGATTACTGCTCTGTTTGTCAAGACTAGAAACTTGTTTCAGCCAGATAACAATTCTCTTTCTGCCTGCTTAAAATTCCAAAACAGACATGCAAAATATCAATAGCTATACTTTTTTTTCTTCCTGCCCGCTCCTGAAGTGGAAATGTGTCTGTGTGTCTACCCTGAGTAATTCTGCTATAACTCGATCCTGCTGGTACTTGTTTAAAGCCTGGCATCAGCATGGCCTGCCTGGCCCTATCGGCAGCCCTGTGCTTATATAACAGTCTCCCATCCATCCTGTAATTACTGCCTTTTTGGGGCATAGTGTAGTGTCTGTTCCTTCACCGTTGGAAGGGGTGGGTGGTGGGATCTGGAACGACGCCGTCTCTGTGCCGGGGCCTCTGAAACGGAGCCGACAGAGGCGCGCAGACATCAGAGGCTACTTTACTTAATTGGCAAACATGTCGCGTGATAACCTGGGAACAGTGCGGGCCTAATTGAGTCCTCCTGTGCCGTCCTCCTCCTCACTACCTGACACAGGACCCAGGGCATTACATTTCCCTTGGTTTTAATGGCCGCAGTTAATTAGGACCGAATGAGGGAATCATTACCGCTGGAAAAACCGCATGCCAGTGGATTCACCGATTAAAATTATCCACAATTTGTTTTTGCTGTTTGAGCATATGAGATAAACCACACAATGGGGGAGGAGAAGGACTGGATCATTACTGGTGGATTTGTATTGTGGAATTTTAGATGTGTTATAAATGAATTGGATGATTAATCAGCATTGAGTTAATCACCCTGACTGATGTGTTTTTTTTAAGCCGGTTCATTTGCGTTTCTCAGTAGGAATGGGCTGGTATGAGATTCTTACAGTATAACATTTAGTAGAAATACAGCATTTCACAGCATTTTACACAAAAAACATAACTTCATTACTTTTATTTTAAGCAAAAAACCAACAGCTATGCCTTCTGCTACTAATATAATGTAACATATTGATTATTAGAGGCAGTAATTGACCGACAATTTTCTGCCCTGACAGGTGACTGGCCAGTTGTAAGCTCAAACTTCGGTTGCTTTTCCATTAAATGCACCATATCTAAGCACTAAGAGGTCAGTGTGACAGCAACAATCTTTATGTTGTTGTTTTTAGTAGGAGTCAAACCCAGCCTATAGTATTGGTGAGATATTTAGTAGCTATTTAAAAGCTAAGCGTTTTCAGATCTACATCTGAAAACATATCTACAATTCATTGAAGTAATGAAAGAGTGAGAGACAGGAAGACATCAGTAGGTAACAGGAAGGCTCAGGGTCAGCTAAGTTGCTTTCTTTTATTCGTTTTAGCTTCAAACTTCTGTTACGGGATCTGCTAGAATTAAAATGTTGGCTTCCGTCTGGAAATCCCAGTGTTGAGAAAACGATTTACATTCTCTACGAAATGCAGCTGACGTAGCAACAATCCGTCTATCGATCTCCCGCTCCATTTTTACCTAATTCGTGAACTCCTCCACTTGAGGCAGGACCCCCCCCCCCGACCCGGAGAAGGCGCTCTACCCTTTTCCACCTCAAGACCATGGTCTAGGACTTGGAGGCACTGATTCTCATCCCGGCCACTTCACACTCGGCTGCAAACTGCTCCAGTGAGAGCTGTAGATCACGAGCTGATGAAGCCAATAGGACCACATCATCCGCAAAAAGCAGAGACACAATCCTAAGGCCACCAAAACGGATTTTCTCAACACCTTGGCTGCGTCTGGAAATTCTGTCCATAAAAGAAAGAGATGAACAAAATCTGTGACAACCGTGAAAATCTTTTCAAACAGCCAAATTTGTCTTTCTTGTAAGCAGGTTAAAAGTGTAGTAGCCTTGTTTCAGCTAGCTGACAGAAGCATGCAGCAGCAGGTGGAGGAGGGGCAGCAACTGTGTTACTCTGTGCCTCATTTGGTAAGACAAAACAGGAGAAAACAGTTTTACTCTAGCATTTTCTCTTGCATCTCTTTAAAAGGAGTAAAGGCCATATAAACAGTATGATTAAAAATTTGTTCAAACCGAAAAGTTTGAAATTGATATTTCAGTTTACATCAAGTGCAGGTTTTTGTTTTTACTTGCACAAATGGTTAAAAATCTCCTTTCTCAATAAAACAGGTCTGGACAGGAGTAGTTCTTTATTTTGCCCCGGAATAATACCCAACAACCTCTTCTGTGCCATTAACATTTATATACCACCCCCATACATGGAGCTCCACGTGCGCCCCATTGCTGTCCAATGCATTCTGCAGCTCCACACTCAGAGGGAGGGTATTTATATGGGTTCTGGCCCCGTCTTCCAAATGAGAGACAGTCATTATAATTGAATACGCAATAGGTGAGCCATTTAACAAAAGTGAAAATGGCATTCAACTATGTATTAATGTGCTTTGCTGAGGCAAAAAGGGAGCCATCATCATTTCACTGTTCAAGCTGTTTTAAAAGAGCATTTAGCTTGCCATCTCTCCAGGCCATGAGAGCAAAAATGACACAGATTTCTTTCTTTTCTGTGCTTTGTGTGAATGTTCTTCACCTAATATTTTCGGTGTTTGTCATGCCTTTCCTTTCCACCCATCCCTCAGCAACTCACTGTTGAAGGGATACAAGCAGCCCTACAGAAGGTTATTATCATGAAAAGCCCCTCTGGCCTTCTGACTCTCAGCCCCATTTTTCTCTGCATCCAGTATGTGTTGGTGTACATAAGGGGAGAGGTATAATGATTTATCCATGACTGTACAAATGTGTGTATATATACATATATAATACATATTCTGCTCAAAAAAATAAAGGGAACACTTAAACAACACAATATAAATCAGAGTAAATCAAACTTCTGTGAAATCAAACTGTCCACTTAGGAGGCAACACTGATTGACAATCAATTTCACATGTTGTTGTGCAAATGGAATAGACAACAGGGGGAAATGTTTGGCGATTAGCAACACACACTCAATACAGGAGTGGTTCTGCAGGTGGAGACCACAGACCACTTCTCAGTACCTATGCTTTCTGGCTGATGTTTTGGTCACTTTTATATGTTGGTTCTGCTTTCACACTCATGGTAACATGAGACGGACTCTACAACCCACACAAGTGGCTCAGGTAGTGCAGCTCATCCAGGATGGCACATCAATGCGAGCTGTGGCAAGAAGGTTTGCTGTGTCTGTCAGCG
>JAHUTJ010059801.1:0-12958 GCA_036250325.1 Characodon lateralis
AACCTGACTGGGAATCTGTATAATAAGACTGACTTTTTTGGTAAAGTGCCTTGAGACGACATGTTGTCAACTGGCGCTATAAATAAACTGAATTGAACTGAATTAATGATATCTTCTAATGATAATCCTCTTCACAATCAAGACCACAATAAGATGCAAAACAAGTTGCCGGAAGCTGATGGTCTCTGCAGGGTGTTAGTAAGTCAGTCAGAGGTATTTTAGGGCCAGGGAGTTCCCAGAGTGTTTTGATTATTCACGGTGGAGGTGTATCGGGAGTCCTAGGCGAAGTAGATAATGTTGGTCTCTTGCTAAGGCGACAATCTCATCACAGTCTACTCAAGTTGTTGCAATGCTCCTAACATCACATGGTTATGCGCATTAGATCTAGCTGCAGCTTGAGCTTCAAACCAAGAGAATCTCACCTGCAGGTGAAACAAACAACCCATGCTCTCCAGGCCTTCTAACACCAAGTCCCACTTTACAACCTTAGCACACAAAGATGGTATATCCCGGCTGGAGTAAGGATTCATCTTGGGAAAAGGTTGTGCTGGTTGCTGGGAAACCGACAGAAAGTGTGTTTTTTTAAGGCTGCAGTTTAAATGCAGTGGTTATCCGTCAGGCTCTCCAACCAAAGCCCTGACATCAAAAGGTGATGATGATGAAGAGGAGAAGGTGTGCGCAGTGGCCCTTAGGGCTGTCCCCTCAGATGTTTGGCCTGAAGAACGGTGTCTTAATTATGATTTCAGGCCTTGTCCGCAGTTACCCAGATGTTTTGCAAACATATTTTTTTCTGTTTGCACCTGACAGGGCAGATAGCCCCACTTTTCACACACCTACTCACGCTAAAGAGCACAACAAACTTTTTTTAATCCATCGTACTTTGTCCTGAACCTGTTTCCATTAAACTTTATATGTAAACAAATGAAGAGATTAATGACTGAAAGGAAATTGTCCTGATTGGACCTGCTGAGGTATCCTCCCCTCCCACAGGGCTGTGACAGTTAAAATAATTAGGCAGAACTGCAGGCTCGGTGGTACCAACAGGAAACCCCATTCAACTGCATCTTCCCATGTTGAGAAGCAGATGAAAATATTGATGTTGTTCCCTTCTTCAGCGCAAGACTGAAACTAATGGTGGAGTTGAAGAAACTCCACAGATTGTTAGCAAGCATCCTAGTGCAGGTGTGAAAGAGATGACACTTTCATGTCCTGGTGCTGGGAAAGCTGCAGGACATAAAATGATTTCAAACAGTTTTGGAGGTCCAGGAAAACGTCTTACAAACGATAGGGGCTTACAGGGAAGGACTCACCTGAGCAGCATGACAAGGTCAGCGTCACTTGAGAGACGAGCCAGTCCGTTGACCCCCTCAGTGCGAATGAACTGCACCTTCTCCCTGCAAACACACACAGGTATCATGGTTAAACAGACGGAATCTGTCAGGGTTAAAGGTTAAATGTTGTGTTCAGATTGACTGATGATGGATGAGGTGCCACTGTTAAAAAATAAAGACGCTTACTTTAGGGAGTGATTCCTGGCTAACTCAGGCTGCCGCTCTTGCAGGATCTCAAAGATGTTGGGTTGCCGTAGAAACGCCACTATCTTGTCATTATAGGCTGTAGGAAAAAGGACAGAGAGCAAGAGGAGTGTCCATGTGTGTTTTCTGCATCTGATGTGTGTTTATGACTCCCCCTTATCCTGGTGGACTCACCCACAGGCACCATGTCGTGGTAGGGGCTACGACTGGAGCCACTGAAGGTGCTGGAGGGGCGGGGCATGGCAGGCAGGTTGCTCTGCCGAGAGTCATCCACCACCTGCGACAAAAGGAGGCACTACAGTTCAGGTCGCATCCTAGTTCTGGTACTGACCCACCGACCAGTCTTTCTCTGGATCTTCTAAATGTTCAGAGTTATCAGCCCAACATCAAACTGGATCAGCAGATGCTTGGTTACCTTGTCAGAATAAATATTTATTTCACTGTCTTTGTGTCTGCTTTTTCAGTCCAGTTCTGTTTGCTAGAAGGTAAACTAGACTAATGAAGGACAAAGGTTCAACAACCATCACCAGCACATTTAAATCATCTGAGATTCATGTCCTTGGGAAACAGGAGAAATCCAGTGAAGGTCTTAGAGATCCATCATCTTTGGTGTACTAGATTACTGAGTGTGTCCGATGTTGGGTTAACTGGTGGAAGGTTTCTTACCTCTCCTGCGCTGTGGCTTCGTTGGCGGCTCAGATGTTGTCGATGAGCCAGCAGCCCGGTGGAACGAGAGCTCTGGAGGGGCAGCCGAGGGTCGATGAAAGTCGTCGATCGACAGTTGTGATCTACGAAGAAAGGCTGAGGGCCAAAGGCAGAAAACCCCTGGTCATGAATTTCATGAAAACCTACTCAGACATGTTTGTGCAAACATCAGAAGCAGCAGAAAAGCTACCTAAACACAGCCCAGGTGTAATAACCAGAGCTAGGAAGTTCTAACCCGGCAGAGACCCACCTTCCCAGTGTGGTCGTGCTTCATCTCCCAGCCCCGGGGGAGCTCCAGCTGCTTGTTAGCAAACATGTTGAGGAAGGTGACAAGGTCGCGGTTGTGCTGGTAGCGCTCAAAGTAATGAGCGTCTCGGCGCACCTTGCTGATCATGTGCTTCAGGCAAGTGTTGCTCGTAAACATGCGATAGGCACTCTGCACAAAGAGGATAGAAAGGTGACATCAGTAACGACTTTCTATAATCCAAGAGGTCCAACTGCTGCTTCCTCACTGAACTTAACCATGTGGCCCACATCAGGGAGGGGATAGAGCGCTGATCAACAGCTAACATTTAAAATCAGCAAGAATAAACAAATACAAACAGGCCAATCAGAAACTTCCATGTTCTGACAGGTACTGTAGAAAGGTAACGCTAACCTTGTGTGGGGTAGTTTTGAGCAGTCAGATGGATCTCAGTTTGGAGAATCAAAGGGAAATTCTCCTGAAAGACTGAAGCTAAAAGCAACAAAGAGATGATTTAAGAGGGAAATGATCTTAAACTACTAACTACCTGCAGATCAAGCAAACAATGCTTCAGGGATTTTTAATTTTTGCATTGTTTCTTTCACGCTACAGGGTGGTTGCTAAAATTATTCTTGCTAACGGTTCTTAGACTAAAAGTTCTGGTTTATAAATAAACGATGTTGTCTTCACAGAAATAATCATTTCTACAGTTAGTTTCATCTTGGCAGACAAATGAAAGGTACATCAAGCAGCCATGACGCACGCAGTTAATGTAGCAAAGAATTAACACGTGGTAAAAATAGTGACCACATAAACAACTGACTCTTTTAAAGTGAGAAAGAATATTTTATGAACTCATTGTTCAAACTGATAGAAACGTTTTCAGTCTAAGTTACTGTAGGCGTCAGAAAGGGACTCTTGAACTGTCCAGGTGTTGCACCATATTCTGTGACCACAGTATGTTGTGACCATAGGAGGCGCTGTTGCATTTTAGGACCAGTGCTCATCCACATTAGTATTATTATTATTATTAAAACGTATTACAGTAGTTGTTTTGTGCTGACACATTTGTTTGCACTGACATAATAGGTAACATTAAATACAGACGGTCAGATAATGACAGCTGATATCTCTACTTGTAACCGTAGCTACTGTAACTTCTAGTAAAAGACTAAATAATTGAACCAAACTGTTTCGGATGACTCTTTCCCTCCTAAAATAAATAAAAAGTAACATTTAACCACAAACATCCTGATTATTATTGAAACATACGCGGTCACAGGATATGACAGATCTGTGAACATATATTGTAATATATGTATATTTCAATAATAATCAGGATGTTTGTGGATAAATCCTACTTTTCATTTATTATAGTAAGCAAAGAGCCACCAGAAACAGTTTGGTTCAATTATTTAGTCTTTTACTATAAGTTGCAGTATGATCACAATTTATTAAGTTGCCCCACTCTCTTCGGCCAAGCTTACGCTGCTGGCGTAGAATGCTCTTCTTTGAGGCCAAGATACGGCGTAAAATGCAACAGCGCCCCCTATGGTCACAACATAGGGTGGTCCCAGAATCTGGTGTAACACTAGTTCTAAGCAGCTGTTAGCTTAACTCACCCACCCAGTTTTTGGCTGATTCTCCAAACAGAGATCACTCTGGCAGACTGTTTGTACGACCATGAGTAACTTAAAATCACCCGCTATAACTTTTTACCTGATTAACTGTTCATTAACTGTTCATTAACTAACTTTGCTTTGTTAGCTGGTTTTAAGGCTAACCCACTTAGCCCTTAAAATTCAAAACACAAAAATACATAACACACATATATATTGCTTCTATGTATTCTACTTATTCTAAGTCATAATTGTGTGGAGGAAATGGGCTTCCAAATCTACTAAATAATCGGTTTGATTTTTATTTTCTTTACTTTTCCTTAAATATTTTTACTAAAAAATGTTTTAAATTAAACACAAACACAAAAAAATAGAAAATAAAATAAAGAATAAGTGAAACACAAAAATGAAAGCCCAGCACCTCCATCCCTAAGGAGCTGTTAGCATGTTACATGATTCCTTGACATACTTAAGTATATATTAATTGACTTATGATTTTACATTATTTAACATGTGATTTTGTTGTCTTATTATAAGTATTATGATTATTTGTTGCTCTGCAATGGACTGGTGACCTGTCCAGGTTGTACCCGCCTCTCGCCCATAGTCTGCTGGAGATATTCACCCTGCGACCAACCATGGAAGAAGCGGTATAGAAAATGACTGACTGATTATTTGTTTTGTCTGTGTACCTAGTTTGATTATTTTTAATGTGTCTGTTTCCGGTGGTTTTATGTCTGTCCTGTTTTTAATCTCTGTAAAGCACTTTGTGTTATACCTAGTGGTATTAAGAGAGTTTCAGCATTTTCTTCTGCTTGGAGCCAAACCCAGTAGAGCTGGAGGTCACTGGTAACCTGTGTTGTCCAAACCCAAAAACAACATTTAAAATTATAGTGCAGCGGGCATATTGTGGTGTCTCTTATTCTGGACTTTATGACTGGCTGGGTTTTATTTTTTAATTGCTCATTTTTATGAACTCCTTGTAGAGGCTTCTGATGGGATGGTTTTTGTTTTAAGTGCTTATTGATCAATATCTGTAATTGGAGGATTCGGATTCGCAGGGCCTATTCTAAGGATGACTATGAACTTTTTACAATCACATTAATGAGGGCAAAAATCCAAAACATGCAAATCTTGATTTTTTTATCAGTGACTCACATCTCAACTTACTTCAAACCTTGTTAGAAGATCATTTTGATAAGATGTGATAATAAAAGGCTAATAAAATATTTTAACTAGCAGTAGCATCTCTTGCTGACCGGTGAATTCAAAATGTGCCTTCTTAATAGTACTGACAGGGTTTGAATGCAGCACGGTGAAGAAGTCAGGGCTGCACAGGAACTTGGCGCTGGGCGACTGCAGTAGCAGGGAGAGGCGTGAGCGACCGCTGGAGTGAGCGACGGCGCTTTCTCGACGGTACTCTGCAACAGATTCAAATTAAGCCAAACATGGGAGAAAGCTCATGTGACACATTAAACCTGCGCAGTCAGACAAAATCTGTTACTCAAAACTATGTTTTTAAATGAAACTGACCAGAAATGGAGTGAGGCATCAGTTCACCCTCTGGCTCAGGGAGGAGGTCAGTGGAGCTTTCCTCTGATCGATCACTGTTGGTTATGGTCCTCCTGATGCTCTGATATCTGTCATCAGGAGGAGAAAAACATACTGGATTTATATTTGAAAATATAAGGAAAGATTAACGCTGGGTTGTTTCAAGCAAAGAAAACGAACTAAACACTTTACCATTCAGGTTTTTAAAGATTTATCCCTTAAAAGCAAAAAAAGTCACTGAAAGAACAAAAGAAACATCTGTGAAAAAATGTGACAAGAACCAAGTTGTGTTTTAAAGTTTGTCTTCTAAGTGGTAAATAGACTGAACTTATTTAGCGCCTTCCAGTCATACTGACCACTCAAAGCGCTTTACACTAGAGCCACATTCATACACCAATTCACAGATCGGTAGGCAATATGAGGTTAAGTGCCTTGCCCAGGGGCACATCAACATGTGACAGGAGGAAGTTGGAATCAAACCTAGACTAATAAACCCATGATGCTTTGTGTTCTCGAAGCCCACCTGCGGTTGAGCTGCTCCATCTGCTGAATAGAGTTGGAGCGGGTCAGGCCCTGCGGGGCGGGGGGTCCGGTGGGACGCTGCCACGTGGTGGTCCTGTTCACGTGGTCCACAAAGAAGATCCTCCCGTGGCTGTCGATCCGAGCCTCCCAGTCTGAGAGGCAGTGAATAATGAATGAGAAGTAGGTGTTTAATGGTTCCTGACTGTCAAACGCTGAATCTGACAGAGGATGAAGTGATGCAGGAGAAACATCGGTTTTCTCCCTCTTTTCTTATATTCTGTTTGATTTATTTTGGAAAAGACATTTTATTACGTTTATTTTCAGTTGAATACAACAGATTCACACAATTACCTGAAATTAGTACCGAACAAGGCACAAGCAGGGTCAGAACCAGCTGCTGCAGTTTTTCCAAAAATCTCACAGCGTTGTGATCAAATCTCTAACCTAACCCAACTAAACCTGGTGGGTGCAGGCAGAATATAACTCCCAAAGCATGACTGATTGATTGACTGATTGATTAACAAATTCAAAAAAAAGCTCAACCTGAGTCCAATTTGACCAGAGCTCACAGGTCCAGTTAAAGTCCCAGCAGAGTTTATGTTTGTGATGGTAGGACAGAAAAGCCTTTTTCCCAGCATGCCTCCTAAACAATCAGTTAACATGTAGTCTGATGGTTGTCATGGAGACTTGGTGACCCCCAGGTGGCGCTGTTTGGTGAGGTTTCTGAGCCTGTTTTTCTTGTTTCACCTGGTTCTCACTTTTCAGATCACTGGCCCACCCCACATAGAAGCAACAAGCTGCATGCAGACACACACACTCACTGGAAGGCAGCGGCTCGTCCACACGTTGGTACCGATGGATGTCATGACGCGCTGAGGGGAGCGAACGAATGGGATGGCCGTTAACGTGAGCTTCTAAAACAAAGCAAAAACTAATTTTGTGGATATATTTCTGGGAGACATTATAGTCTAAGATGAGCATGAAGCAGAATACCTTCCTCCCTGTCTGTTTCCGTGGTAACCTGTTCTGTATCCACAGCCCCCACCTCCTCTCGCGTCTTCGTTTCCTCCCCTTCCTGCTCCTCATCGCCACCTCCTGTCGCCTGCAGGCTCAGCCTCCTCACACTGATCTCCTCCTCCACCTCCTCGCTGACAGCTGGAGGTTCTCCTTCAGCCTCAGTGGCCTCAGCTTGTCCACCAGCATCCTCTTCCTCCTCCTCATTTCCGGTTTGGGTGCTTGGCCGGGGACCTGATTCCACGTCTCCCCCCGGATCTATAGCTGTCGCTGCTCCTTCCTCTGCTTCCTGCATGACAAACAGTGAAACATGTAAATATCTAATCCTACCACAGATCTGATCAAAACCAGGCTGCTGACTTTTGGACCAGTCTGACCCAGTTTGAACTGCCAGAGCCGAACACTGCGGCACCAAATGTCATCCAGATTCTGCAACAATCTGGGTCATTCTGACTAAAAAAACTCAAACTTTTAATAACCAACAACATGACAGCAGAACCATACAATTCCCAGGTTTGACCCGGTGTGTCTCAGTTCCCAAATGGAGTGTTTGGACCTCTGTTAAATTAAAAGTTTTATCTGATGTTAAAAGGTGAGACCCTGATAAAACATTTCATGTCTTTTATTTTTGTTGTTTTGGGAAAATTCATCTGGAAAACAAACCAAACTGTTAGAGGGAAAAAAAAGTCAAAATAAAAGTGCTGCATGAGTGTTCAGACCCAGAAGAAAATATTCTGTTGAAGCATGATGTTGGACCAGCACCCATTTGGACTTGACAGTTTTTTACCGTTCTACCTGAAAAAGTTCCCCCAAATCGCTCAGATTTTGAGGACATCACGTTGACTAAAATCCGGCTCAATCTGAAGAAAGATACCGCCACAGCATGATGCTGCCATCACCATGTTTCACCTTTAATGACTCACAGTGCCGTTCTGGCCCAAACCATGTGGATTTTTGACCCACAGGTTCCAGTTTGGTTCCATTAGATCAGAAAAAATTAACTACCGAGGCTTTGGGAGATCTTAACCAGAAATAGAAGTTTTTTGGTCAAAAAGGGTTCCATCTTTAACCCTCCTGCTTAGTCCAGACTTATGGGAGATTGTTGTCACATGTAGAACACAACCAGCACCTGCTTAAAAATCCAGTAAGCCTGGTGCTTATAAGAAGAAAACCACGGTTAGTGTGACACATGGTGGTGGCGGTATCATGCTATGGGGTTACTCTTACTCTTCAGAATGAACAGTCAAGGTGGGTGAAACTCTGAACAGTTACAATTGCCAGTTATTGCCTATTAGAAAGCTGAGGAGGAAGAAGAAGAAGAGTTTATTTTTCAGCATCACAGTTCGGATCAACACAACAACAACTTCACCACCAGAAAAGTGGCGTTTAGACCGAGCCAGAATCCAGAACTCGACAGAAAGTCTGTGGAGCTTCCTGAAGTGGGCTGAGATGATCTAGAGAACTTTTGCAGAATGGAGGCCAATATTTCCAAGTCAAGAGAAAACTTCTCAGTGACCCATCTACAGTGTTTGGCTCACACTCAGTTTTACAGTGAAGTGAGCAACATCACATGAAGTGGACCATTCCAGTTATTTTAGAATAATGAGTGTTTGTACATCTCAGCTGCATCATTGTGGACATCTGGAGTTTTTACAGCATTTTGAGAAGAACATTGTTGCTTCACAGTGAATAACAATGACTGCAGAGTAGATTAAAGGTCATGTTTGGGGAAAAAATGCTTGAAAACAATGGTTTTTGCTGTCTTAAAATGAAGATCTGTAAGAAGTACGCTAAGTATAATCTCCTCCCTTGCATTATGTTATCTGATTAATGTTATCTGTCTCACTGGAAAGTCACAGCAGGTCACAAGAGACAAATCACAAAGAGACCCTGACAGGCTTAGTTCAGATCTTAAAAGGATCATTAAGCTTTTATACAGTGGGGTTCTGTAAGGAGAATGTTAACAGCAAATATCTTACCTGCAGAAGCTAACTCTCAGTGTCTTCACTGTGAAGAAATACAGAAGAGATTTCCTGCTAACGGCTCTCAGAGTGGAGCCAAGATAAAACTCTACATGTCTCTACATGCTCATCCAGGAGGAGTGAATGCTGCAAGTCACTGACTGGATGCAATCTGCTGGGTTTCCTTAGACAGAAAAACTTTTATCCAATTCGAATAAATAACTGAACTTGACTGCACTGTTCAATGGTTACGATTAATTGGAATGTATGAACCTGACTTTGTGAAGAGCCTCGAGACGACATGTTGTGAATTGGCGTTATAGAAATAATTAAATAAATAAACTGAATTTAGTTTATATTTGTGGCTCAAAACCTAAAATATTATTTGAATGAAGGAGTCTTTGCTAAAGACGGCAACGGGCTTTGATGATTTAAAATAGTTAGGAATCTGATCTTTAAGCTATTTTAAACTGAAATGACTGAATTATGATGCTGGAAATTTTAAAACGAGCGAAATAGTTTTGCGCTCTCCCTCAACAATACTCCATCTAAAACTTCCTGGCACATCAAAAAGTACTACCTCCCAACCAGGGCCTTTTTCTGGGCTACGTTTCTGCCCTGGTTCTCTGTTTTACCCTGATGAATGCTGGGGGGGTAATAATGGCCCTAAAATCGACCTTGGTGTCCTGAAAAGGTTCCTGTTCCTGTGGTGGGATGTTATATTATCAGGTCACTGCAGCAGCATTAGAGAAGCTTTTGCAACTTAGATGTTATGGCAGACCCTCCCACTCCCCTCCAGGCAGGTCCAGACTGACGTCTTGTCGGACACACGCTGTTTAACTCAGCGTTTCATGCTCGAAAGTCATCTTTATGGAAACAGTTACTCCAGGGTGATTTCTTAATTCAATTCAATTCAGTTTTATTTATATAGCGCCAATTCACCACACATGTTGTCTCAAGGCACAACATGCCTTAGAAAAATAAAAATGACTTTAGAGCATCTTTTGAACAAGTCTTTAAAAAGGAACTGATTCATAAGGTCCGGTTCCCTTTTCTTAAATCCCAGCTCTGATAAATCACATTAACTCACCACAGCCGTGGTCATCGTGATCGGACCGCTCTCTGATGATGAGAAAATAGTCTGAGGAGCTGTTGCCATGGAACAGGAGTCAATCTCAGATGTGAGATCTTCACCTGGTGCCCCTTCTTGTTCAGGGACCTCTCTGCCCTCTTGCAAAACATCATTGCTAACAATCTCAGTGAGAAGAACCTCCTCCTCTACCTCAAGGAAAACCTCTGGCTCCAAAACATCCTCCAAGTCCAGATCTGGTTCTACACCAGGGGCCATTTGTGTCTCCAGAGGCTCTTCCTCCACCGCAACACCTGCAGACTCCTCCTCCTGCGCTGGAAGTGTCGGTTGTTCCTGTCCGAGCTCCGGAAAGAGGTCATCTTCATCTGGGCCGCTTGCATCAGGAGGTTCCCCGTTCATCAGCAGCGGAGATAAAGGCACTGGAAGCAGATCGTTCATCCCAGACCTTTCCTCGTCCTCGTCGGAGTCGATGTGTAATATGTCACTCAGTCGTGTGTGTGTCGGGAAGCTGGAGCACAGTTTAGGTGAGGCAGCACCCAGAGGTCTCTCACCAGGACCTTTAGGGGCCTCGATGGCATCCAGGCCCTCACTAAGTGACCTCTGAAGGATGGATTGTTCAGAAACAACCACAGATTCTACAAATCTGGCCGACCGGACTACAGGCAGGTCTTTTTCCAGTAAGGCCGTGGCTCCTCCTTCACACATGCTTTGGGATCTCTGGGAGCCGGTTGGAGAGGGGCCTGCAGAGATCACACCTGGAAGAGGATGGGGCAAGTCCTCGTCATCAGAGGGAGTCCCTGGAGCTCCGTTCAGAGATGAGATGCCGATGATAGAATCTGGAGAAGCACCTGCAGCAGGCAGAGAGGGTTACAAGTTGATGAACACAAAGAAAATGCATTGTTACATTACAGGAATATGAATCCAGAAAAGCAGATTCACCATCAAGTCCCGTGGAGGTCAGCTCTACTTTAAACTGAAGCTGCCCGCTGACATGTTCGGTGGGTAAGCGTCGACACAGCGGGAAGCTCACAGGCTGGACTCTGCATGGAGAAACAAGAAGAAAACAGGACAATGTTTATGTTCCTGTCAGAGGTTTCCAGCCAATCATTGCTGGAATGAAGGTCATATCCACCGATCCAGGGTGGAATCACACAAATACTGCAATGATATTGAAAACAAAACCTGGGAGCAGAAGTTCCTCTGATCCACACAGGCTCAAATATATACATACACCCCACTGATATTTGGTAAAATGCCTCTTAGGGATGTGTGGGATCTGCAGACATGCTAGCTGCCCTTTTCATCAGATCAGATCAGTTGTAGATCAGCATCTACAACGGTTCTTTGAAGAAACCTTCATAATATGAGCTATAACAACATTTAATTTCCCTTTGGGATTAATAAAGTATTTTTGAATTGAATTGAATTTTCCTGACAACAGTCCTGGATGGAGAGAAGGTCAGCCCTGATCATCCTCTCTGCTGACCTGATTGTTGGCTGCAGTCTGGACCTGTCCTGGTTTGTAGATGAACCAAACCACACAGAGATGGACAAAGACAGGGCAGACTGAATGATGGCAGTGTAGAAGATGACCAGCAGCTCCAGAGGAAGGTTGGACTTTTCAAGTTGCTGCAGGAAGATGAGTCTCTGCTGGGCCTTCTTCTGAACAGTGTCTGCGTGTGAGGACCATCTCAGGTCCAGAGAAATGGTGGTTCCTAGGAACCAGACGTGATCCACAGGAGACAGTGTTGTTGAGGATGGTGAGGGGAGTTTGGGAATGTTCTCCAAATGAGGAAACCTCCCTCTGTGAATAAAAGGTTTTACAGTCTATGAAAAAAGACTCCAGGTGAGGACTACATGTCTTCTGTAACACTGACATCACTCAGTTGGGACCCACAGCCATGGATTGCAACATGAAAACTCCGGTACAGACTTTTCTGGAACTTTCAAAATAAATTGCATTTAACTGACTTCCAGCACAACTTCAGAAGGGGAAGGGGGGTAACAGTGGACTTCCCATGATGCCACTGGCCGTATAAAAACCCCACCTTCCCAATGGTCTGATCTCTTCCACCCTACTCCGTGCGAGGCTGGCCGGAGAGACAGCGCGCTAATGTCTCTTTGCTGGCAAACACACATAAACTCTTCAGTTGGATCCAAGGGTGTCATACGATCATCGATCATATCCACTGAGTTAAGTACGGATGAATTACTGTTTGTGTACCCGGTATTCATCCATAAAAAGGGGAAATTAAAGTATAAGCATTTTGCTTGACTTTCTGTCTGAGGCCTGCAGAATCAAACTGTGGTCCAGAGAGTTCCCTGCAGAGACGCTGTCTCTACGAAGCAGAGTGGAGCGGTTCTCCCAGTCTGGAAGGAGGACAACCAAGACCACATCACCGTGGTAACGTACAGCTTGGTCGGCCCGACAGCGAGCCGCCCCCCTATTTCCTTAGTAATATTTCTTCAAATATTATTTCAATAAATAAAGGCAGCTAATGAGACACCGTTGAGAATTAGTCATCTAGAAGGTTGGTTTTATTCAGCAGATCATTATTTGAAACATTATTTTATTAAAATAATATTTTATATTGTGAATGGTTGTCTAAATGTTGCTGATTATTTCCTAAGTTGGTTCCAAGACTAACTTAACTTCACTTCCAGATTCTTCAAGATAATCCTTGGTTCTCAAACATAAACATTGCATGGTAATGTTG
>JAHUTJ010059802.1:0-12955 GCA_036250325.1 Characodon lateralis
CCAATATAGAACATCTGTGTATCTGTCAACACCTGAAGCTTAACACCTGTGAGTATGGGTGTGGACACGCTTTTGTATACAAGGTTTCTCCACAAAATATGCAATAGCTAGTGTGAGGACCCACAGGCCTGCCCCATGGTCCCTGGATGGACACTGAGGAGATCCGAGCCACAGACATCTAAAGGCCCCCCAAAGCACAGGAACCCCAGGAGAACCACCGCCGGGACTACCGCAACCCCCCCAGAGAAGAGCAGTGGAGAGTCCCAGGGGAACCACCCAGCAGCGACAGTGCAGGAGCCCCAGGGAGCCGCAGCGACGAGCCCACATGGCCCGCCGGCAGCCGTCCACGCCCAAGCAGATCCAGCCATGGACCCAGAGGCCCAAGACCCGGGAAACACCACCCCCCAAGCAGAGGCCCGACAGAGCCCAGGGGGCCAGGCCCCGGCAAGCAGCCACCGGGAGTGAGCCAGCACACACCAAAGCACCTGGCCCCGGACACCGAGAACCACAAGTACACCAGCGGGCAGAGACTCCAACCACCGGCAGGCGGTGTGGCGGGGAGGAAGCTGATCCAGGAGAGCGAGCAGTCCACTGCTCCCTCTCGGGCACTTGTTATTAAAGTGCCCGACATTTTTGAGAGAAGCCAAAAACGGATTTCTTGGTAAAAACCTTCGAACAAAGCAAATGTCTGAAGGATTTGACCTGAGTTTACATTCCTACAAACCTGCTAACATTTTTTAAATCTTGATTTCTAGAAAAAGAATGAAAGTAGTTTTGCATTTACTATTTATTTAGATATTAGTTTTGACCACTGGGGAGTGGTTCGATTAATTTTTTCTTTTTTTTTTTTAGGGATGCACTAATCAATCTGATTTATACTGGAATTGGCCACAATTTCCATAATTTCCTTGATTAGCACTAATCTGTTAGTGGAAAATTGACTAAGTCTATATAGGACTTTTCCAGTCATACAGCCCCCCTCAATGGTCACCTATTAATGCACTCATAAACAAGCACACATTCATACACCGATATGCAGATTGGTAGGCAACTTGAGGTGAAGTGTTTTGCCCAGGGACACACCCTAATCTGCCATGACCTGAAACCCTAACTTTTAGATTGCAATATGACTGCTCTTCCCACTGAGCCACAGCCATCCGGAACTGGCAAGTCAAATATGTAAAAATCTAAGCAGGTTTTTTTTTTTTCTTTGTTTGTTATTAAATGAGTGTAAAGAACTCCCAACATTCTTGGTATCTAAATGGATGGACTGACAGGATGAAGTTTGATTCACTTCTTTGAGATAAAAAAGTATCATATCTGTTAGGAACTTTTGTTTCTATGCATAAGTTGGCATAATCTTATTATTTCTTAATTTTCTGTTCCATTCAAAACTAGTTTCTCTAACAAGGAAGGAACATGCAATACATTTTCCCTCATATTGGTTTATAGTAATTAGTAAAAAAATCAGAATTGGTAGGCCTCCAAGAAAACCATACATCAAAATCAACCAGGAAAAGCCTGAATCTCAATAAAATAAAAGCAAATGATGAAATTATTAGCACTGTTATTAAAGCAGGGGCATGTAATCAAACTATAACTTATTTGGTGCTGCTTTAAATTATATCCAAGATTTTGTCTTTTTTTATAATTAATGAAAATGTGGGCACTGTATGAAGCTGAAGCAATTGTGGAATCCATTGGGTTAATAGCACCACCAGATTCAATTGACAGTTCTTCATGTATTTGCTTCTTTAGGATAATTTTGAGTGTTGGAATAGGGGTAAGGATACTGAATAACCTGAGGAATTATTTTTTTTTTTTTTCTATAAACATTACTGTATTTCTGGAAAGAGCTTTGCAATGTTAAGTGTCAGTGTGATTAAAGGTGGGAAAAGCAACTGGTTTAAATATAAATCTGTGACCGATGGCATAGAGATACTCAGGTTTAAGATGCCTTTACAACCTTCACTTCAAAAACATTGTGTTTTATTCTTTTAACACATTTTTTTCTTGGCAGTTTTCTCTTACTCTTATGTTTTTCAAGATCACGCTTTTGTAGGTAACTCTGTGCTTGTGATGCTTCTGAGACCCACCCCAACCCCCCCCCCCCCTCGTGGGAATCAGATATTTGGGTTAGAGGTTAGGGGCCCAAAAATGCTGCTGAAAAAGAAACTTGCTGATGCCCTTTGTTGGAGTTGCAAAGTTCACATTGTTATGCAGTGCCACTGATTAATTGATTAGGAGTGTCATAACTTTGGCCAACGGGTAACACCATTTGCATATCATTGTACCAAACAATGAAAGAGAGGAATGGGTTGGGTATAGGAAGTTCAAAGTTAAATAGATTTTTGTTTTTGCTCTGAGGGGAGTTTTGATGTTTAAACATGAAGTGTTCCAATGTTTTGGAACTTTAAAACTATGATGTTGATTTAAAAAGCTAAATATATCTCACTTTGCGTGCATTGATTTTAATAGTCAAGAATAATAGTCAGGAACAACAGTGCCAGGAGGTGTGACCTGTTTTCTTGAGAACACATTTCTGTAATACATTTCTCATGTTTAATTTTAAGCCAAGATAACCAGCCAGACAAGGCTCCAAGTCAATCCACCCCTTAATCAGATTGCAACCCTATTTAGGGTTGTTTGTACTTACATTTTGTATCCACAAACAGACCAGTTTGCACCCTTGTATTCAACAGTTGCATATTAGTTTATTTCCCTTTGTGGTTGAGTATTATTATGTGTATTATGGAGATAAATAAGCATACACATTCTCAAATCTTGCGTTTAATTTATTTTAATTGTATATTATTTTCTGAATGTTTAATACTACCCCTTTTTTCCTTTCAATGTAGTTATTCCTCTAAGAACCAACTGACGCTTATGAATGATGACATAACCCCTGATCAAAACAAAAACTAAGTAACCTGCTGAAAGACAATATTTTCTGAGACACACAACTATACTTTTTACTGAGGTATCCATAAGATAATTGTTGAGATAAAACCTCGAGTAGCAGACGGCAACCAGAATTGCAAAAGTACAAAATAGCGAAGGGGCGACATGATCAGCACCAGCCAGACAATAGTTGGTCTCAGTGTTATTATGTAATTTTTCCTGACTCCCTGTAGGCTTTGCCTGAAGGCTTCCACCTCATAAATAAATTATTATTTTTCAGTCACTGTTAAAAATGTAAGACGTAGTCAGTTTATGCTTCCTGGTTTAACTTGACTTAGCTTTGATGTGATTGGATGAGCAGCCAAAGCAAGTGGCCTGGGAATAGCTGAGTGTTGTCTCTGTGATCAGTGGGATTTCAAGTGTGAGCCTGAACGCTGTTGAGCTTGTTGGTTGTTGTGATGTCATTTTACCCACATCAGAGGCTGCTGGCGACATAAGATGCTCTTAATCATTTATGGACCTGTCACCACTTGTCTCAGTTGGAGCCTGAGTCACATGGAGCACGAGAGCACTGTTAGATAAAGGGTTTGTCACCAACTGGCACAATAACTGGAGCTGTGGTTTTCAGATAAATAAACTGTATTATTTTATCACATCTTAATTTTTTTTTATTCGTGCATAAACATGCAAAACTTTAGTGAGTCTGCAGCAAGGCTCTACTCACAGGTATAAAGACTAGAAGTCAAACTGGAATTACAGGTTTAAATGAGCTAGTGTTGAGATGAAATGTTTTTCTTTTTGTTTGGATTTGTGGGTTACATCCATTGACAAGTAAATGAAACTCAAACCATTTTTCATTAAATGAAGAAAAACTACCTAGTTGAACTATGAATAACCACATATTTTACAGAAATCCGTTGATAAAATATGTAGTAGCGCTGATGGCAACTAAACATTGGAAGAAAAGCTCTAAATAGTTCAGACAATATATGTCGACAATATATTAGACGGAGTGGATTGAATCTAACTACCCTTATCTGATGTATATCTTTAGTTGATAAGATCTTTAAGCTTATTGAGCGTTCTGAAGAAATTGTGTAATGGTAAGAAAAGATGACAATTACAGAATGTGGATTAGTTGTAGCCAAAGTCACCAGGGAAGATGGTAGATGATGGGAAGAACGTGCGACTGGTGCCGAGGTTCACCCTTTAGCAGGAAAATGGCCTTAAACATGCAACCAGAGCTACAATGGAATGGTTTAAATCAACCCTTAAACCATTCCTCATCTTCCTTTTAACTTTACAATTATGTTCTCCTATTTTTCGGTCCACCACATAAAATCCTTAAAAGACATTCAAGTGACAAAATTCTAAAACTTTCAAGGCACATGAATACTTTTGCAAGGCACTGTTAAATTTAAACCTGTCTCATAAGATTGTCCTATATTATAAAAAACAAACTCCTAAGTCTAATTGTAATTATTAACAGCCTATATCATAGTACAGATTTATTGTAAGTAGTGCTGCACAACCTGTCAAATCACAATTGCCATTGCAGCGTCAATGCATGCCACTTTTCAATCTCAAAAAGCTGCTTGGAAGCAATCCTAGGTAGGCAATTATATTTAAGTCACATTCATAAACCGTCTGCATGTAAATAATCTATTTCGCCGGTTAGCTGCATTCGATGGATAACCTGATGTATATTTGGGTGGCTGAAATGCTGACGTTCTTAGAAAATGTAGAGGATGGAAAACAGACATAAGTGAGGAAAATGTGAGTACATCAGAACCAACATTGTCTTTGGAATATTTAACAATATTGTAATTATTTTCCTAATATTTGGCAGTGCTTGGGAAAATGGTCCCCCTTCATGCAAAATGCATCTTTAAAGCTCTTTGAAATGTTATTTTGAAATGGTATAATAACAACCATGACTTGCCGTTGATTACATTTTTTCTTTACTGAAAGGCTAAGACTTAATTTGACAGAACTGCAGACTATACTTCATCTTTTTGTTGGGGCTACAATAGTGGGGTCTTATAACCAGGAGGTGGGGTTGAAACTCCTCCACATCAAACATCAAGAATCACCCAAAGGCATAAAACGGGTCATTGCCTGTCATGAGCCTTAGGTGTGCGCTTTGCGCCTTTTCGATATTTGAGAACCCACTGACATTTTTCATGTGCAGATTGAATATGTTCTTGTCACACGTCACATCAAAAGCCTTCCTCGTCTGCTGTTGGACTGTGGAGGTTGTCCTATTGCCCTGCATGTGGCCACCAGAACGGGTTAATCCATCAAAATGACCTAATCTCTCCATGCAGGAGAGGAAATCTTTTTCTTTCGCTGTCTCCGGCTGGCTTAGAGACAGGAAGTCCGACTGGTGGCCTGCACTCTGCTCTGATGTTGCCATAGAGAAATACAAAACTCTGTGCAGTGGGGAGAAACATAACACTGGTTGAGTTGTCCTCAATGGTTGGATAAGAATTCAGCAGCCACGAGTTGAACATTTACTAATTGACTAGTGTAGAATGCATTAACTTTTCAAATGTTTAACACCGATAGATCATAGCTTATTAATGTAACCACAGGGCCACAGTTCAGAGGGTTTCGATGAGTCTGTTTTGCTTCCCTAACAATAAGCTCATTACAGTTTTCTTATGCTGTGGTGAAAGCTTGAACTTAAATCACTTTCACAATTAGTGAAAAGAAACAATTTAACAAGAACTATAAAAGAAATACTGAATTAAGCTTTCTTGGATGATTTGAAATGAAAGGAGGATGAACAAAAGATAGTGGTGCTACCCTGCTTTGTTCCATGCAGTGTTAGTTGCAATTCCAGTTGAATGGGTTATTGTCAGAAGTGCAAATCTTTTCACGGGTGACATTCTTTTGGAATATTGTTGAGTGAAACAATTATTCATTCATGGGAGAGATTCAAAATCAAGCTCACAGTGTGGGCCTAAGCCTCAGTTTGAAAACACTGGAAATGATGGTTCATGCTGTCTGGTTCGAACAATTGAGACCCTTGTTACAGTGATCCATAGAGCTTGTGGACGTGTGGATTGCACATAAGTGGGTGTTGAGACCTGTTTTCCATCTCGTTCTGTTGGAAGTCACAGCGGACTTTTATTTTCATTCTCAGTTTAAATCACAGGCCATCAGTGACAGTAAAGGATCAAGAGTATATGTTTAAAGCCAACTTAAAAAAATATTTGTAGAATATTATAGAATATAGAATATTTGTAAAAACATGCTTACCCATGTTTTCTGTACGTATGATCTTTGCCGCTAAAGTACTTAAATGTCCGCTGAATATATTCAGATGCGTTTTAATCAAGAAAGCAGTCATTCTACCATATATAACAATAGTTTCAGACTACAGATCTAGAGAGGTCATCATTCATATATTGTTCTCAATTCCTGTTTTGAAGAGAAGTGTTTTTTATTGCCCTGTCCAGCATGTACCCGGCCTCTCCCCATAGACTGCTGGAGATGGGCACCAGCTTCCCCGCAACACACTATGGTATAAGCGGTAGAAAATGACTTTTTTTTTATTGCCAAAAAAGTGCTTTTAACTTAGATTGCTGCATTAAAAAGCAATGGAAAGTCCAATAATGCTTTCATAGTTTATTTCTAAAAAATGGATATTGCCCTTTTTAAAGTAGACAATTGTTTTTTTCACTGGTGGGGAAAAAACAGTTCTGTTATTAATCAGCTGTGGTTGACGTTGAACAATGCTGAAGAAATACTGCAGAACCTGTCTCCTCATCTTTTCCCTCCTGTTCCTTTTTTTTCTTTTTTAAGCTTGAGTTGCTCTGGCTCCCAGTATAATGTCTCTTTCTGGTTATGTAACAGTCAGGGGCCTAAATGGGAACTAAAGGACAGCAGTAGCAGCAGACACTGCAGTGGATGGAAAAACAGAAGTACAGTCAAGAACTGGGGCACAAAAATCTATCAAAGGAACAAAACAAATTTGAATGGAAATCTACTTAAGTGGTGTCCCTTTTTCCTACTGGAATGATGTTGGGTGAATGTGCTTGTTGTTACATAACACCCTTGAAGATTTTGCATATAAAAGTGTTTCCTCGCTTAGAATCACTTCAGTTCTTCATACTTGTTAGCTATCAGGAAACAAATTAGTTATTTGATAGGTTGACAAAGCTGTCTGGACAAGTTCTTAAAGTGGAGTGTTACATTTTCATAAGCGTCTTGAAGAGCTTTAATCTATATTAAAAAAAACAAACTTATCACTCCCTAGGTGTCATAATGAATTTTCATAGATAAATTTTCATTTAAATTAACTTGTCTGTTAAAATGTTTCCACATTTCCTGCCAGGTATTTGTTCAGTCTCTGTAGGAGCACTGAAATCACACTGATATTTTCTTTTTTTTTTTTTTTTCTTTTATAGGTGCTTTTACCACAAAATGAAACCAGAACTAAAGGAGCACAATGGCTACAAACTCTAAACACCTGGAATAAAATTTGTTTTGATAGCATTCCATAAACTCTCAAGAAACTTTAAAAAGGAGCTAAAAGCCTAGTTTCTGGTTTGGACCATAACAGAGAGGCTGCCATCATGCCTATTCTTAAGCAGCTAGTGAACAACTCCAACCAGTCGAAGAGGAGGTCTCGGGCTGACCTGACGGTTGAAATGATCAGCGCTCCATTGGGGGACTTCCGGCACACCATGCACGTGGGTCGAGGCGGGGACGCCTTCGGAGACACTTCGTTTCTCAGCACCCGATCGGGGGAACCTCCAAGGGAGCCTCACACAAAGCAGGGCTCACCAGGTCCCAAACCAGGGCTGCTGTCCCGCACCTTCAGAAGCAGCAAGCGGTCCCATTCTGTTAACCAAGGAGACAAGTACGAGTACAGTACAACACTGCCTTCTGCTGGCTCATCTCAGTTTGTGAAAACCGCCACATCCCTGCCTTACCTGAATGATGAAAGTTCAAGCATAAGCAACCAACTGCAGAAAAGTGTCTCCTCCAGTCCCATGAAGACACTGGCAGAGATGGAAAACAAGCCAATGAATGGAGGGGCAGCTATGGCCACAATGGACGCTGAGCTTGATGAGCAGAATTTTGGTGAACTTAAAGACCTGCCTCCAGCCATGCCTAAAGGAAGTGGGATGAAACATGCTGAATCCATAATGTCCTTCCACATCGACTTGGGCCCCTCAATGCTCGGGGATATCCTAAGCGTGATGGAGAAAAAAAGCTGGGAAGAGGATGACCTTGGTTACGAGGAAGGCAAAGGTAGTGATGACCATACATCACCATCCAACATTCCTCACATTGATGATGACTACGCAGAGGAACAAGCACCTTCAAGACCACCACGTGAATACCAGCTCCAACAGAAGGCTGCAGCAGATCCCTACATTCCAGAGCTAAACAATAGGAACAACCACCACAACATGGATAGCTGCTCCGTGTCCAGCTCTGGTTCAGAAAAACCTCAGTACAACCTTCATGATGGTGACACAGACAGCGCAAAGTACAGTTCGCCACGTGGAGAGGATGACTTTGCCTTCATGGATCAGGAGGATGATGAGATTCGAGTTTAGATCCTCCACAACGGAGAAACCGAAACTTTAAAGTCCATCAAAGGAGGGGAATACAGTCAGGGTCAAGTGAGGTTTTTACTCCCTGTAGATCAGTCTAGCATTAGATCAGTTTCATCAACACTATAAATAAAACCTATTAAGTCTTTTTTCACCTTATAATAAGAAGACTGGCAAACTGCTTCAAAAAATATATACTTTTTTGAAATGTTTGGGTTGGTTGAGGCTATTTTTACCAGATTTTCACAAGTCTGAAATGATAAAGGTGAAGAAAAATCAGCAGGGAAAATCACCCACTTTTTTAAAGGAAGTTAAAAGTGGCAGCAGGATTAAAGAACGGACAGTGTGGATGTGTTGTTAGATTCCTGTGGATGTGGAGGTAAAGAACAAGAAATGAAATTGTGATAGGTTTGTAATCCCAGCGGTTTGGAGGTGTAGACACTACACGGATAGAGTTATTACTTTCGCTCATGTCTGAGTTTGCTGTTCTTAAATCATTTTGTGAACGGACACGATGTGGAAGTCAGTCAAGCATAACCTCTTATATCTGAGGTGGGTTTATTTTATTTGCCTCTTTCCTAAGTTCCTCTGTTGGCTGTAAAATATTTTGTTAACTGTTTTTGTAAGGGATTAATTAGTCGTAATGTGAACTTCACAGTCTTAAAAGTTTTGAGTTATTTGGTTGTGGTACTACTTTATGGTACTATAATGTGATCAATCTCAATGACGCCAAGTACTGAACTCGTGACATCAGATTTAGTATGTTGCATCACTGTATGCTGAAAACAAAAAGCCTTTTTTTGCACGTCAGTTGGACTTAATTAGCATAAAGACATCATTAAGCCTCTTATTTTGTTTTAAATCTCACGACACTGATGCACAGCAAAAGTTCTGTGCAACTTTTGATGCTTCTGTACGTTGTAGAGGTCTTTTTGTATGTATTCTCTTTTTTATATAAATATGCAGGAATGATGGGATATTTTTTAAAATACATGAATGTATAATTCAATATCATTAAAGGACGTTGGTACAATGGCTCTCAAAAGTCTACACACCCCTGTTAAAATGGTATGTTTTTGTGGTTTGGATAAATAATTTCAAAACTCTTTCTGCAAATATTTTATGGTCTCATTAAAATCAAACTTGAATTTTTAGGCCATAATTCATAAAACAGAAACAAGCTGCACATCAACGCAAGAACACCATACCCACAGTGAAACATTGTGGTGGCAGCACCATGCTCTCAGGTTTCTTTTCTTCAGATGGAACTGGAAGGTAGATTAAATTATGAAAGGCTAGTAATTACCCAATACCTTAAATTGTCTGCTAGAAAGCTGAAGATGAGGAGGGATTCCATTTTTAACATCACTGTGAGTCTAAGCATGCATCTAAATCAGCAAAACAATGGTTTTACCGGAATAAAAGGTAAAGCTTTGGAATGGCCTCGGCTGAGTCTAGATCTGAGTCTCATAGAAAGTCTGCAGGATTACTTTAAGAGGGATGTGGTCAAGTCTGATGGATTTGGAGAAAGTTTAAGACTGAGTTGGTTAATATTGTTCAGTCAAGATGTATGATGCCGATAGATTCCTACTAAAGACGACTAGCTGTTGAAACTGAATCAAAAGCTGCTTCAACACAGTATTAGTTTAAGTATATAGACATTTTTGGAAGACGTTTATTGCAGCTTTTATGTTTTGCTTGTTTTTCTCTGCACTAAATAATTTGTTTTGGCTTATGTAGGATAAATGTCATGTTATATGTGGAAAAAGATTTTAATCTATCATAGTGACATTGTTTTAAATCCAAAGACCTGGAATTTTAACGGGGGGTGTAACACTTAAGAGGAGCATATTGGGTCAGTTGCTACAATTAATATTTTTTGGGCTTTTTTGTGTTAAGAATAGGAAAAGGGGATGAAAATGTATGTACAGTGTTAAAGGACAGATGGTTTACAGAAGGTCTTTGTACGTGTCAGAGCACTGAGAATGGAACAAACCTGCTGAGCTGACCCCACCCAAAAAGGTGATATTGACCTTCTCTCTACAAGTCAAATCACACAGTAGGAATTTAACCAACAAATTATATAGGCCGGTCCAGTTTTTTCATTAAATGTGTTCAATTGCTTGCCGCCCTTACCAGCTGGAACACCTCTAGGAACAGACAGTTAGGCTTTTTCTTCAGCTTTTTATGTCTGTGTTAGGGTCTGCTTTACACTACAGGCTCAGCTATGTCAGATTGGTGTACTTTACTACATCTGAGAGAAATGTGACCTTTTTAGTTAATTTTGTGTTAGAAAACTAATTGCCACCTTTAACAAACAGGTGTTTTGAATTTTCTGTTGTGGAGCAGATCCAGGTGTGTACACAGAATTCAAATGCTGTGCCATTCTGCCTCAAGTTGTTTCAAGAGTTGGAAAAAATAGCTTCCAAATGTAAAGTTATGTGCAGGAAATTGCCAAGCATGTTGAAACTTGACTTCTTTACGGTTTTGGGACTTGATAAAGATACTAAAAAGGTTTGTCAGTGTCTCCTTTTAACATTGTTTCATCAGTTCTTCTCGAAGAAAATCTTTGAGATATACTGTATGTCAGCCAAATTCAGACTTATGTACCCCTTTAATATAAAGATTGATTACTGTATAGTTTCTGTTAGAAGGTGGATATTAGAAACTACTTTCCACTTTATTTTCTTACTATGGTCGTACTTTAAAATAATGCAGCTTTTGATTTGTTTTTCCCAACAACATTTAGGGGAAAGTGACTCTTTTAAGCAAGAAAATATAACAGCTCTATTTTCTAAATTTAACTCATGTTTGTCTGCATATTTATCTTAAGACATATCTCTAAACTAATAACATCTATATTAGGGTATTATCACAAAAATGTCCGGGGTCAGGATTTAAACTTTATTGTTGACACATATTTGGAAACATTTTTCTTCTGTTTCCAAAAAAATTTGATTTTTCATATTTTTTGTATTTGGGACAAATTGTAAGGTCTTTCTGATGGTTAAATGTTAAAATATATGATTTGTGAAATGAAGGAAAGAACTCTGATTCTCATTTTCCTCATGAAGAATCAGAGTTGAAAGAAACGCTCCTTATCTGCAGTTTTTGCAGTCAAGTTTTGTAATTAGAGCCATTAATAATTCCAGAGAACAATCTGTTATCAGCTGTGCGACCGGCTGTTATAATGATAGAGCCAGAGGAATGTTGGAGGCTTAAATGCAAAATGTAAAGTTTGTGGTCAGGGTTTGAACTATTTACACCATATCATTGGCATAAACTGTTGGTGTTAGAGGTGATTGCAGAATTATGAAAAAGTACACTAAATTGCACTGAAATGCTTCTTGTGTTTGTCTGCTGTTTGTTGTCTGTCTGAGGGGAAACTCCAAAGTAAACTAGAACAAATGATGTTAAAAGTTTGCAGAAACTGCCTGCCCAAGGTCTACATAAGTTTTCACTCCCTGAAAATGTTTGTTTTAAAGGGGGAAAAAGATAAGAACTGCAAAAAGAATCAAGTGGCTCAAAACTTCTTAAGAATGGTGTTTTTTCCTATTCTGTGGCTGCATTGTTATGCCAAGTATGTACTGTTGTTCTGATTTTACTTCATATTAATATATTCACCTCCCTAACTTTCTTTTCTTTGAAATAACAGCTATATTTTTCAATAAAAGCAGAAAGCTGGTAATCTTCATAAAAGGCCAAGCTGTGTTTTTTTTTGTTTTTTGTTTTTTTGTGTGACTTATGTGAGTCTCACCACAGGCTTGCTTATTTTCTCACTCCTTCACAAGCTTATTTGCATTCTGCCTCCAAAATGGGCAGAAAGCTGATTGAAATCTAACCTTGAAATAGCCTGAAAAATGTCTGCTTAGGGAGCTGCTGAAGGAGTTCAAGCTCAAACCTGAGTTTTAAAAAAAGACCTTGTCCAAGTGGACTATTTTACACAAACAACCCTGATGTTATAGGGGATGCAATATAAGTCCTGTAAGTCCACCACAGACGAACACTGTTTATGAAAGGCTAGGGAGCTTTTCAACAAAACTAGTTGTAGTTTGATTTTTCTTTTAATAGTCACTAAGGTCAAAGGGAGGGGGGGGGGGGGTCAAATTTATGTGAAGACAGTATATGACGTGTGGTAGTTAACTGCTTTTTGCTCAACATATTTTTGTTAAAAATGCGTTATTACACAGAAGAGAGATATTCAAAACAAGTAAATGTGCTCAAAATGACTAATCAAACACATTTATCAATCCATTTGCTATAATGTGTTATCTTCCAATGGTTATAATCAGTCTGACAGAGAGAGGTATCCCAATCCTTGTGGTTTTTAGTATAACAATGACCATCAGTGGGGCCCTTTGTGGGGTTCCTTGAGACAACATTGTTGTAAATAAGCGCCGTTTAACTAAATAATCTGAACTGAAACTATCTGTGTAGTTATGCTGCTATAGGCTTAGGCTGCTGGAGGACATAATGACCAC
>JAHUTJ010059803.1:0-12949 GCA_036250325.1 Characodon lateralis
CCCTTAGAGATAGGGTGAGGAGCTCGGCCATCCGGGAGGGGCTCGGAGTAGAGCCGCTGCTCCTCCACATCGAGAGGAGCCAGTTGAGGTGGCTCCGGCATCTATACCGGATGCCTCCTGGACACCTTCCTCTGGAGGTGTTCCAGGCACATCCCACCAGGAGGAGGCCCAGGGGACGGCCCAGGACACGCTGGAGGGACTATGTCTCTCGACTGGCCTGGGAACGCCTTGGGCTCCACCCAGAGGAGCTGGAGGAGGTGTCTGGGGAGAGGGACGTCTGGGCGTCTCTGCTGAGTCTGCTGCCCTCGCAACCCGGTCCCGGATAAGCGGAAGACGACGAGTACGAGTACGATATGTTATTACTGGATCTCAACTGGGTCTTTGATTAAGGAAAATTTAGAATTGTTTGTCAGGAAAATAATACGTTGGCCTTGTAATAGGTTTCCAAGCCGCCACCTGTGACTTGACTACACAACAAACTTTTCCCAAATGCCTTACTGGGGTTGCAGCCAATATAAACTCACACCAGTACAACAACAGGTATTAGGACCTGTATACTGATTATTTAAAAATGGCATTATTGGGACCCCTTCCTGATCAGAATAGGGATCGGTTCTAATCATAATATTTATCGTTATCATAAATGGTGGTATTGTGATAAGACTGAGTCATCCTGTGATATAACAATCTCTAATTGATAAAGTTTGCCAACTACAAAACAGGAATATAACTGGGATGGTTACTTAAGCTGTTTGTACTATTTTTCCACTGTTGGCTTCATAGAATCAACAAATAATGGATTTCGGTTTCAAAATATAGCGAAATGCAGTTGTTTACCGTTTACTAGCAGTTATGCTGCTTAATGTAACTGTTACCGAAAAGTTTAGTTCAGTCGGGTTTCATCTGCGCCTTTTGACTGTATGCTGTGATGGATTTATAGCCAAAAAGCAAGAGATGCGTTTTTTTAGTACTGTACCAAGATATCCCTATATTCCACAGCTATGTTTCTACACAAAGCATCACTCAGAGTATGCACCCTTTCAGGACTGCACGTATTCTGGGTGCCAACTCAGTTACATCCCTAAGGAAGATGTTGACGGGTAATTCGTGCTTTAATGTGACAATTTCTCTCAGCAGCCAACATTTTTTTTGATGTCTCACCAATACTGTTACCCATGTCATAAACCAGCAGACTGGTTAGGAGTAAATCAAACCAAAATATTGCCCTGCCAGGTGCTGTTTAGGGAAACTTCTGTTGATTGTAAAAGAAAAATCTCCTGGTACTCCCCAGCTGTTGTGCAGTTTATTTCAGCTGTGCTATTTTCCATTTAATCTGTCTGTTACGAAATGACAAGAATACAGTTGAAAGGCTGCTGTAAACCAGTTGCATTATTTATGGTGGTTTAAAATTTCCCATACATCCAAAAATAGCAGGAGCTTTTGTTTTAATGCAAGTTGTTAGCTTTATTCTGTGTAACTGTTTACTGTTAAGAGAAAATCAACCAACATTCATTAATTACCTCAGATCCAGGACAATGTGTAAAAATGTTTTTGTGAGGCCAAAGCAACTTTAGCCGCATAATGTAACAGCAAAGCCAGATAATTTTGTCACAACAACCTGTTGATTTTATTATTATTCATTTTGTCTGTGTTGTTTTGGGGTGTTTTGATGAAATATAGCACCAGAGAGGCTTGTTATGTGTTTGTTCATGACACCGTTCATTAGTTCTCATGAATACAGCCCACTTCAATGCAGCCTCCTCACGTGGGCCCTGCTTTTACAAGCCCAGCAGGAGCAAAACAGCTTGACATTGCTTCATCTGTCTGTAATGCATTGCTTCACCGGTCTATTTGGGTTCTGCAGGGCTGTTCTTCAAATCATTTCCTTTTGTTACTGCCCATTTTCCATACAAAAACATAAAACCACAATTATTCCCATCAACTTTGTTTCTTCAACTTGAGTTCTCTGAGGTTTCTCAGTAATTTTGGGAGCAAAACATTTTAAGCGAGTGGTTTCACTTAAAATTCTCATTTTAACACAGTCTAGCTTACTGTTTTGGCTTTAATTGTGATTCTAAATTGAAGGACAATAGAATAAAATCACAATTGCTGTCTGGAAAGTTTTTTTTTTTTTTAGTTCACTCTCCTTTACATTGAGTCATTTTGTCCAACTTCCTCCAGTTTTTAATACATTTCTTACTAGCAATTGTGCATTAAAGAAAAGTGTTGATTGTTCTGGGGATTGAATGTGTAATTTAACTGTAACCTGTTTTTGTTACCTTTTGGTTGTCTTCAGAAAGGCAAACTTCACATATTGTGAAGTGGTATCCACCCCAAAAACGCTTTTTTTTTTAATTTAAATTACATCCTCACTAGGTGCAGACTATACTGGAAGAAACATTCATGGGAAAAAGAAAGTTTAACCCTTTAAATTTTAGGAATTTTTTCCATAAGCAATGGTTTTTATTAGGGTCTGAAATGAATGAAATCTAACCTCTTGTGAACAAAACCCTCAGATTCCTCATTTGTTAAATGGAAATACGATGGAGAGAGAGAGTCAAAGTTCAAAGATGTGTGCAAAACAAAATATACATCTTTGCTCCTTATAGAGAATTTAAAAGGTTAGTTTGGATTTTGTTTAAGTGAGGTTCTCTGAACTTATTGGTAGTAGTTCCTTTATCTGGAGTAGAAAGCTGGCACCTTATCATGAGCTTATTGGAAACTAAATCAAGTGTTGGAAGCTGTTTTGCTGTGAAAAATAGATCAAACTGAAAATGCTCGTGCTGTATCTGGGGGTGCAGTGCTATGCTTTGTTTTTTGTTTTTGTTTAATATATTTTTTGCGGCACTAGAGGCCTTTTTATTTTTTATTTTTCGACACTAGGTAGACAGGAAAGACGGCAAAGAGAGGGGGAGACATTCGGCAAAGGTCGCCGGGTCCAGGACTTTACCTCTGCACAAGGGCGTGCGTTTAACCCCTACACCACGAGCGGCTGTCTGGTGCCGTTTCGTTTAGCCAAACGTCTGTGGTCCTGTCTGTGATAATGATGGTTGAGGCTTCCGGCTGCATAAGCCGCCAGATTCTGCGCTCCTCAGTCTGCTCTAGCTAAATCAAGACTAGAGTAAACCTTTGGATTTTGTCTGTTGTACAACAGCATCAATGATGGTTTGTTCCTGTGCTTTCAGATCTCATAGTTACTTAAGAAGTTTCTTTGCCGGAGAAATTCTTTGGCAGAGTCACAATCAGCACTCATTTGACCAGCTTGTTCACTTACCTCCGTTGCAAAGACTTGTTTACTTTTACTGCAAGTTCACAGTGACATGACGTTTTGCTAACGGTGAGAGAACTGCAACTTCACAGACCCTTACTATAAGAAAATTCCAATGAAACTTTTAAGAGGGAAAGTAACAGAAAGGTGCTGCTACAACTATTGAGTTGGCAGTCAAAGGTGGTTCTTCAAGCTAATGGATCCTTGGGTGGACTTAGTTTTCCACATGCAGCTTTTCCATTTTGGCGTCACGTTTATTTGGTTGGTAAGGACACCTTGAAATTGTTTATTCAGAGGCTGTACAAAATGCTGCTGCATGCTTCTCTGCACTGATTTCAAATTTTATTGCTTGTTTTTAAGAGTCTTAATGGTATTGCATCATCATATCTGTCATACTCTGTCCAGCGCTTTAATGTCCACAGGCCAACTGTTAGTAGTCTTCAAGATCATGGCTCAAAAGAAGAGCTGACCGGGCTTTATTAGTGGTCATGTAGACCCTGTGCAACAACCTGTCTTTGCACATCCAAGCCACACAGACATTTTAAAAGCCCACTTCTACACTTTTGGCTTTTAGTTTTAATTGTACTGATTATTTTAGCTTTTATAGTGCTAATTGTCATGCCTTTTTCACTACTTATGTCACTTTTTTGCGTTCTTTTGTTTAATAAAATTTTTTTTTACTGTTTATGCTAAGTATGGTTTTTACCTGTGCAGTACTTTGGTCAAGTATTGTTGTTTTAATTGTGCTATAGAAATAAACTTTTTTACCGTTTAGGGTAAATTTAAGCATGCAGAAAGAAATGAAAAAGGTTTTACTTTCACTCGATTTAGGGTAAAAGTGTCTGTTAGGATGTCCTCCATCTGTCTAATGCAGAGGTTGTGAAAGTGTGAAATTATTCATTTAACAAACCCGGACCTTAGGTGCTCCCTATGACCCATCAAATGCCTCTGTCTGTAGAAAATGGTTTTATTTGAATGTTTTCTTCTTGGTGGCGAGTTTACTGGATGAAAAACGTTCCTATTTTTCTCATGTCAGTGGCGGTCAAGCTGAAAACTGGCTTATTGATGATTTCTCAGTGCATCTTGAATGTTGTCCCTGCTTCCTTATTCTGATCATAGTCAAATATTACAAAATCTGGACCGAGATACTAGCCCTATTTGCCTCTTAGGAAAATATAACCTACATATGATCAGTTCAGTGGGATATTAGAAAGCACCTTTGTGTCACTTGAATATATCCTGAACAGAGGCAGCTTATTCAATGCTCCTCTTCATACTCTTGTGATTAAATTTATTACACACTAGCCGATGACTCCTATCTCTGAATAAAGCAGGTGGTGTTGTGCTTCATTTTATTTTAAGGGTACTTATCTTTTTTTTCCTAACATTTAGCTTAAAAAAAAAAAGAGGGTTTTTGACAAACATTTGAGGAACTGTTTACTAAACCCCCAAATGACTCACTGCCATTTTTAAGCATATGATCACTGTAACCTTCCTCTAAAAAAGTAAACAATTGCAAGCAACAGAATGTCAAGTCCTGCCTGTGCTTTGTGTTTAATACGGATGGTGGCCAGCGCAGGTAAGGTTACTCAGACACATGTAGGCTACACATGCTTCATGTAGATTGCAAACTCTGCACCACCTGCTAATTTTAGACTGGGGTGACACGTTGGTGTAAGGTGGGAGTGTTTGCCATCTCTGGTGACAGATCCTATTTCTCTATCCTGTCACTTTTTTTTTTTATTATTCTCTTTTATAAATTAGAATCTTATTCTGTGGTTTCATATCTTCTCTGGTCTAGTTATACCAGCAAATAATTTGCAATCAGTCCCACACATTTAAACTTAGTTATGACAATTACAGAAGTGTTGTCAAAACGGATCAAAGAGCATGTTTCCATATTTTGAAGAACCTCAACAAAAATCATGACCGTGTTCATTAAACCTAAAATCTTGTACACCAAAGGTTCACTTTCAGTTATTGGATATTATTTACTCTTACTGTTTACAGACTCACTTGACCACAACTGGTGCAACAGAGCAGAGGCTTCTTGTGTTTGTGAATGTCTGAATTGCAAACATTAAGTCTTCTATTTGAGTCCTAAAATACAAATGCAATCAAATTGTGTTCTCAGGAAACTAGACGGAGCACATTCAGGCTCTTTAAAGAGTAGCTTGGAAAAGTATATGTACCTCTTGAACTTTTTTATATTTTGACATGTTAGAACTGCAAACCTCAGTTTATTTTGTTGGGATTTGATGTGATAGACCAAAGAAAGTAGTGCATGTTTGTATGAAGGAAGGCAATGGTGACCCCAAACCTGAAGTGTGACATGGATTCACTCCGATACTCCTAAATAAAATCCATCGCATCAAATTTGCTTCAGATGTCACCCAATTATCTTGTTGTGGATCTTGTTTTGTTCTTGACAATGTTTTCTTCTAAAAAAACAAAAACACCTGCTTTTATCACAGGACGTAACGAGCCGCTGAAAAACGATCGTCTCAAGTGGAAGAGTGAGTACCCAATGACGGAGGGCCAGCTGCGGAGCAAGCGAGATGAGTTCTGGGACACGGCCCCGGCTTTTGAGGGCCGGAAGGAGATCTGGGATGCCCTGAAAGCCGCCGCCGTGGCCTTGGAGTCCAACGACCATGAGCTGGCCCAGGCTATAGTGGACGGAGCCAATATCACACTGCCGCAGGGTGAGGAGGAAACTAAGCACTTTGCTGGAAAGTCATCCTCAGATTTCCATCTAAATATTTTTGTCATATTTCTGCACATTTATATTAGTTTTCCCATCCTTTCACAGGGACTCTTACTGAATGTTACGATGAACTGGGGAACCGCTACCAGCTGCCAGTTTACTGCCTAGCGCCCCCTGTCAACCTCATCTCAGAGTACAGTGATGAGGACCCCAGTGACAGCCCTGAACCCCCCGTAGCGTTTAAAAAAGAATTTCAGCTCAAGGTTACTAACTACAATGAAAATGAAATGTCTCGTGTCTGGGTTAATCCATGAAATGTGTATAATAAGGCCTAACAATGTTAGAAGATTTGTATTTGTGGTTCAGTTGTCTGACTCCCACGCTGCTCTTTAGGTACGACTGTCCACGGGAAAGGACGTACGTCTCAGCACCAGCATGGCTGACAACATCGGGCAGCTGAAGAAGCAGCTGCAGACCCAGGAGGACATTGACGTGCTCCACCAGCGCTGGTTCTTCTCTGGTAAACTGCTCACAGATAAGACGCGGCTACAGGACACTAAGATCCAGAAGGACTTCGTCATTCAGGTCATCGTAAGTTCGCAGGCATTGCGAGGCCCCAAACCGTCCCCGATAACCACTGTCTCCGCACCTACGTCTGAGTGAAGGGGCGATGGCAGGGTGCAGCAGAGGTACCATCAATGCTGCTGTTATTGAGAGAAAACTGAATTTTGGAGGTTTAACCTCGCAAAGCAGAAAAGGTGAATAAATGAAAAGTGCTGCTTACTTTCATTTAACATAATTATTGTGGCTTTTGTTTTTTTATCCCCTTTGGAGAAACAGAGTTCTGAGATGTTCTTGACGCATCTTTAAGTCTGGAAATCCTTGCCGTCTTTAAACCAGTTTTAAGTCAGGGTGGAGCTCATCATGCTGGTCTTTTCAGCCACATCCAAAATGTGCCCTTCACAAATGCATACACAAACTCTGCCTCTGGCCTTTTCATCTGCATCATCCAGTGCCAACAGATGATCCAGAGGGGTTTGTTTTGGATTTAAAGTGCGTCTCCTCTCTGACACTAGTCAGCTTTGCTGTCTTCTCCTCCTCCACCGAGGAAGGTGGAGAAGATATAAGATATAAGACTTTTTTTTTTCCTTTCTTTTATTGAGAAAATACTAACTGAGCTGTTTTGCACAATTAAAGGTTCTTACTATACTTTTGCGGTAGATTGTGTGCCTTTACAAGATAAAAAAGGAAGATTTCCTATTAAGGGAAAGATCTGGTGTATTTTTTTAGATTTAAATCGATGATTGCTGTCACCGCTGCCTTTTATTATGCTGTATTGTCAGTTTATGTGTTAATGCAGAAAAAACTATCTATTTCACCTTATGATAAAATCCAGTTTTCTGTGGTAAATAAGACTGGTGTGTAAGCAAGAGGTCCTTACAGCTGCCTTACTGACTGCTTCATGACCACTAGGTGGAGCCACACTGCCCTTTATGTTGTGTATTTAGTCCCTAAGAACATAACGTTTTAGGGATTATTTTCCCTCCAGCTGATGATTGTAATTACGTGATAGCCAAAGGCAAATGGTCTTTAACAGCAAACAAAGGACTTGATGTGTAGTGGTGAGTCAAAACTATGATCCAATGCCCTTAAAAGATGTACATGGAGATCTTAATTTTAATGGATGCTGCAGCACTTGCGCCCTCTAGAGGTAGCATCTTGTTTTAGTCTTTGGATTGCATTGGAAATGGACTGAGCAATGTTCTACAAAGAAACAGGAGGGGGGAGGGTTTAATGAGAGAACATTCGTCTAAAATGCTGTGAAGATTTATGACGGGAATTGTAGTCTATTATGACTTGTTTGTGTTGCTTCTCTGACATTAGGTGCTTTCTCCCCCTCCTGTCTCTCTCTGAGTACTGCAATAATTTGATCTTAAACCAGTTGGGTGACTCATACAGGGTCCATTCAGCCACCCACCCGGATTTATTTATGTAATGCCGGAGTGACGGAATCTAAAACAAAAATCCAGAAAATCACATCGTGTAATTTAATCATTTGCATTTTATTTCATGACATAAGTATTTGATAGATCAGAAAAACAAAGCTGTAAATTTGGTACAGAATCCTTTGTTTTCAATTCCAGATATCAGACATTTAATGTAGTTCTTGACGAGGTTTGCAGACACTGCAGCAGGGATTTTGGACCACTCCTCCATACAGATCTTCTCCAGATCCTTCAGGTTTCAGGGCTGTCACTGGGCAATACGGTTTCAGCTCCCTCCAAATATTTTCGATTGGGTTCAGGTCTGGAGACTGGCTAGGCCACTCCAGGACCTTGAGATGCTTCTCACTGAGCCACTCCTTAGTCGGCCTGGCTATGTGCTTCGGGTCGCTGTCATGCTAAAAAAGACCCAGCCACAAACCATCTTCAATGCCCTTACTGAGGGAAGGAGGTCGTTGGCTAAGTTCTCCTGATACACGGCCCCATCCATCCTCCCCTCAATACTGTGCAGTCATCCCATCTCCTTTGCAGAAAAGCATCCCCAAAGAATCATGTTTCCACCTCTGTAGGTGGTAGGGATGGTGTTCTTTGGGTTGTACTCATCCTTCTTCCTCTAAACAAGGTGAGTGGAGTTTAGACCAAAAAGCTCTACTTTTGTGTCACTGGACCCCATGACCTTCTCCCATTCCTCCTCTGGATCATCCAGATGGTCATTGGCAAACTTCAGACGGGCCTGGACATGTGCTGGCTTGAGCAGGGGGACCTTGCGTGAGCTACAGGATTTTAATCCATGGCGGCGTAGTGTGTTACTAACAGACTTCTTTGAGACTGTGGGCCCAACTCTCTTCAGGTCAATGACCAGGTCCTGCCGTGTAGTTCTGGGCTGATCCCTCACCTTCCTCATGATCATTGACGCCCCACGAGGTGAGATCTTGCACGAAACCCTAGAACGAGGGAGATTGACGGTCATCTTGAACTTCTTCCATTTTCTTATAATTGCACCAGCAGTTGCTGTCTTCTCACCAAGCTGCTTGGTGCAGGTCTACTATTTTATCCCTGATGTCTTCACACAGCTCTCTGGTCTTGGCCATTGTGGGGAGGTTGGAGTTTGTTTGATTGAGTGTGTGAACAGGTATGTTTTATGCAGATAACGAATTCAAACAGGTGCAGTTAATACAGGTAATGAGTGGAGAACAGGGGGGCTTCTTAAAGAAGAACCAACAGGCCTGTGAGAGCTGGGATTCATACTGGTTGGTAGGTGATCAAATACTTATCATGCAATAAAATGCTAATAAATTACATAAAAATCACACTGTGATTTTCTGGATTTTAGTTTTAGATTCCATCAATCACAGTTGAAGAGTACCTATGAATAAATAAATAAAAACGTCTACATGCTTTGCAAGTGGGAAAACCTTCAAAATCGCCAGTGTATCAAATACTACTACTCTCCACTGTATATTTTTCTGCGGTTTTAAAAATACATCCTATAACATTGGTTAAAATGCAACAAAACTACAGCACAACTCTTCATTCTTAACCTCTTCACTAATTTCCTTTAGGTGTAACTATCAGCAAAAAACTACTACTGAAACATCAATGTGGATACCAATTTATAGGCACTCAGTACCTACTAAGACGGCTCACATAGACTGTGAGAGCTCTAAATTACTTGGCTAATTTTGTTTTGATTTTAATATAGGGTCGATGGCAAGTTTTCTGAGTCAAATAACTCTTGAAACATACACCTGAAAAAATTTTATTACCATCTCCACATCTTGTGACATACCATTTCAGTGGCATAAGGTCCTTTTAATGGGATGCCAGTTTTCTGTTGCTCCATGGATTATAGAGTATGTGATTTTTCTTTCAGTACTCTAACATTTACTCTGGAAATCTTCAGGAGAAACGTCAAAAAAATAACTAATTTTCCTCAAAAGATCTGAGGTCTTTGAACTTTTATTACTTCCTGATGAGGTTTATTTGAGACCTGTGTTACATCAGGTAGGTAGATGGGCTTTGTTTTCACTCACTGCTCCTGTTGCTTAGTCCTTCAGCAGTAACACCACAGTTACTTTTATCCTGTCATATCACCTCTCACCCATGATCCTTATCAGTTTTTTTCCTGTACCAGTGCTTCTTAAAGGGATACTCCATCACCAATGTTGCAGACTTGAACAAGCCATTTTTCTTACATGTGCAATACAATAAACCTCGCATTGTTTTTGTTTCAAAATCGGCTGAGGAACAGCCGCGAATTTTGTGACAGTAGAGTCCAAACCCGGAGTACAGGCCAGCTGATCATAATTTCTGCGTCAGATAATCAGCACCAGCACTCCTCAGTGCTGTCAAATGGCTATTTTTGTACTAAATGTATTCATATCCCTTTTTCAAACAATCTAAGCACAGTTCAAAACCCAAACCTTTGCTGAGCAGTGAGTCCTGCCAGTTTTGGCTGTAAAGCCTGACAACTTCTCAGTTTCAGAATGAGGGAACTTAATGATCACTTCTGTCGAAATGCCATCTTTGCTGAGGTGCGCCCTTTAGTAGCTGTTTGACCTTTTCATATAGATGTTTATTTCTCCCCATACTTTTCATTTGTAAATTTTTTTTTTCTTTATATAAACTCAAAGGGAATCAGAGTAACACAATTAGGGAGAGCTTACAAAGACCTGCGAAAGGAACCCCTTCATTTAGTTCTCTGGTTCTAATAAAGCAAGCCGTAAAGACTTCCACTTTAAATGGCGCCTCTTCTTTCTCTGCCGTTGGAATTTTATCTCAACTTACTTCTAGTTCATACCTGTAAACAGAGCATTTGGTGCTTCCACTTATCAGACCCGTTAATTTGTCCTGGTAGTTAAGAAACCGAATAACACACAACCACATTTGAACTTTAAAAAGATTATAGAAATTGCTTTAGAAGGTCCTGGGTTTGAGGTCTTTCTGCATGGAGTTTGCATGTTCTCCATGTGCATGCATGGGTTCTCTCCGGGTACTCCGACTTCCTCCCACAGTCCATAAACATGACTGTTGGGTTAATTTGTCTCTCTAAACTGGCCTTAGGTGTAAATGAGTGTGTTGCGTGGTTGTTTGTCCTGTATGTCTCTGTGTTGCCCTGCGATGGACCGGCGACCTGTCCAGGGTGTACCCCGCCTCTCGCCCGTAGACTGCTGGAGATGGGCACCACCTCCCCTGTGACCCACTATGGAATAAGCGGTATAGAAGATGAATGAATGAGTTTAGAAACATCCCCACAGCTGGTAGGAAATTTACACCCAGCTTTTTGATACTCATAACAAGGATGCGTACAAAATGATCAAGAGCGCTAAGAGGTGAAATGACCAGCAGCCATTTTACCTGGAATGTCCCCAGTTTGGTGTTCAGACAGGAAGCAGAAAAGCTCCTCAGCAGCCTTAATGCAGGGCAACATCAGTTCACAGCCTTTGTAAAAATAGTAAACACACCTTTCATTTTTATAAAAATAAATTAGAAATAGAATAATTAAATGGGATCTTGTAATTAAAATTTCAGGTAAACAAAAAGTGCTTGGTTTTTGGTTCATGTAAAATGTTTGATGTTGTTCATTAAGGGTGTGTTTACCTCATTTTAAAACCTGTTACTGATCTGATTTTTATTATCTCCTGATATGTACAATCTGTAATGTAAAGCCATATGGGTAAAAGATTTCCCATCACTGTTTGTTGGGTAAATGGTAACTTTCCTCTTTAGCATATTCTCCAGGGTCTGAGTCGTACAGAAGAGGTTTGCTTCTTTTACGGTCTCCTTTTGTCTTTGTTGGTCACTTTCTCAGTCAAGTGAGTTGCTTGTAAAACATGTTAGCACAACAAATATGTTTTCGTTTTCAAAGCTGTGAATTTATCTCACTTGATTCATTTCTCCTGTATTTGGTTGCACATTTGAAGAAAAGTACTAAAAATGGTTTGTTTTTATCATTTGTCTGAAATGTTAAGCTTCTGGGGAAAAGATTCATGTATGCAGAAACATTTCCCAAAACGTTTCCCTAGAGATTTCACTCTGTCCACATTGGAAACTGAATATTTTCATCTTCAGTCTGGAGCAACATAAGTAGAAATCAATAACATTTTGGTACATTTCTACACCTCAGAACAGATGGAACACTTGACAGAGTAATGTAAAGGTTATGCACATTTGCTTTTATGCTACACAAGTGGACCCCTAATACAACTATGAAATTACATAAATAAAAGCCATAACAGGAGATGAAGAGATTTCATTATTCAGCAGCAGCTACCACTCCATGTATGACTATTCTTACCTTTAGGAACTTTAAATGCCCTTACATTATAGGGTTAGGTTACACTTTCTTATTGATTTCACACCAGAACAGCAATATATAAAGCACTAAAATATGTTTGGTAAAAGAAATTGGTTTATTTAGTCAGAGAGAAATGGTATGGACATGATGATATTTACAAAATATTTTACTGTTCATTTATATGATAATTAAGTGTAAAATCATGTTTTTAAACTATCGAATAAAGTTAAACTTGTAAAAATACCTCTGGCATCAGTTTTTCCTTCAGGAATGCAAATAAAATTTTTTTCTTGCTGTCGCCAAACCTCCTACATTGTGTACATTGATTACACAGAGTGATACATTTCAAATATTTATTCTAATGAATCCAACCAGATAGACTACAAGCATGTCTTGAAGACATAAATCATGAATTTTCACATAAATGTTCTACTTCTAAATTCAGTCAATCACTTAACCTGGATGGCATTAAATTGACCTCTGGTAATAAAGTAAAAAATCTTGGGTGTTATTTTTGACCAGGACATGTCATTTAAATCCCATACTAAACAGGTTTCTAGGATTTCCTTCTTTCATCTCCGGAACATTGCCAAAATTAGAAATATCCTATCCAGGAGTGACGCTGAAAAACTAGTCCATGCATTTGTTACTTCAAGGCTGGACTATTGTAATTCTTT